>JAPZPB010000089.1:0-104471 GCA_037952635.1 Bryoglossum gracile | reverse complement strand
CCTTGGCCTTAGGCTTCTCCTGCTCGCTTTGCCTGCTCTTGATGCTTGTAACCCTACGTCGTCTTACTAAGACGATGTTCCTTAATAGTACTAAGTTGCAACGCCGATTCCTATACGCAAAAATAATAAACCCTTAGGAGCTAGTATAATAACGAAGCTATACTATCTATTCTATATAGGGTAAGTTAGCTGCAAAAGAAGAACCCCTATATAGTTTAACTCTAATATAATACTAACAAAATAATAATCTAGACCTAAGGGCTATTATATAGGTAGATTGATAAACGCCGACAATGTGTTCTACTTCGCAGAATATAGAACCTCAACCAAAGCGATCAACCAACGACGTGCTGAGTGGCTTGGAAAGGTGAAGACAGCGATTAATACATACCTTGAGACGGAGGCAGTCGCGGAACTGAATAATACGATCATCAAACCCAAGGTTGGGGTACCAATGATCATTGTCAAGCCTACAATTGATCTGAGTAACAAACTGAAGCTACTCGCGGCAGCTTTAGCCAAGCAGGATGCAGTTGAACCAGCATTGGTCAAGCAGTTAGCGACCTTGCTTGAAATCGAGGACCACGATTTAGAGAGCTTGGATGACTGGCATCTCACGGAGTTCTTGAACCCCGATGCATCCCTTGAAAGTCCAGATGACCCTCAGAATGTTGTTGATGCTGCACTCAAAAGATGGCCCTACCTTGCAGTTACGAAAGAGTCTGTCCTACTATTGAAACGGGGCCTCAAGGAAGCAGCTCTGATTGTTCCATACGCTCACCTAAGTGGTTTCCTAGCCGTGGGCCATGACATGATCGTGAAGCTGGCTACTTCTGGTACTAGCAATGAAGAAAGCAAAAGCCTAGACGATGTTTTCTGGGGAAAATTGGTCACGGACGCGCGTAGTGTCGTAGCCTTGGCCCGAGGCCCGACATTCAGAGAACCCAGCATCGATCGACAAGGATCCAGACAATGCCTTAATCGAGGCTATCGTACATCACTTGGAAAAGATATCTGAAAGCTGTGCCAAGAACGAAACAGCTCTCCTCGACTCGGCCGGAAAGCAAGGCACCACGCTCACCCTAGATGAATGCGCGGAGATGTATGCTGGTGCAGTAGACAAGGACATGGCAATTTTGGCATTCGGACAAGGAATGAGAGTTCTACAAAAGGACCAAGCTCGGGTTTTGCAATCTTTAAAGAGCAGCATCGATGACTTGCTGGCTGTTTTGCTACAGCTTGTAAAGAGCGGTAATTGAGGTCTTCAATTTATAGTAGAACGAAAGAGGAAATGGGCACCAAGTACTACGTTTTTCTTAGTACGAATGTAAATAGTCGGCCATACATACCTTTTGGGGATTTCCCCTAGGTTTACCAAAAGAAATAATGGAGAATGTGAACATCCAATGAGTACTTTTGATGTCAATTGCATGAACTGATGTTGTATTGTTAGAGCTATGAGCTATGATAACAGGCAAGAGAATAAGTTTCGACTAAACTATGTTTTCCTTTGTGATAACATCCTCTAACTTTTGTTTTGACTGTAAACATACCAAGCAAATCCCAAGCCCCAGCAATAATTGTACACCTTTTTGAATGGCAAAATGTCCACATCTCCTCTCTAGACTTGGCAATGTTGATTGCGAACACGTATGTAAACATGAAACTTCTACTTTGCAGAGCGCGGCCAATGTCGAGGTCCTCGATTCACAACTGATGCAACGTCTCATCAAACACTCTCGTGACTTCCACATCCGAGAGTCCATGGCGAGTTTTTAGGTGAGCCTTAAATTCCCGAGGTTTGCGCAAGATCTTGCTGTCCGAGTCAAGACAATCTGGTTGAGGACAAGCTCGTGCTCCGAAGACAGGCAATTTTTTCTTCCGTGCTGCTCCATAGAGGGCAGCCACTCGCGTCAAAGTCAACTTGTGAGTGTCCCTCAGGTGCGACTGGTATGCGGATCGGCTCGGGAACGACGTCCGAAGACATTCTGGAACAGGGCATGGTGTATTGACATCCCACAAGTCTCGATGCCACCTGTTCATATGGTGGGCATAATTACGAGAAGAGGAAAAGTATTGTGCGTCCGTGCAACGAAGGGCCAAATATTCTTCACACTGGCGCGGAACCCAGGTGTGTTGGGCCTCGTGATTAGTGCGTGAACCCGCATGACCAAACCTCATGTCACAGGCAGGGTGTCTGCAAGGGAAAGCCAGTTCTTTCTCCACGAATAGCTTTTCCGCTGAGAGTTCACAGAGTTCGGCATGAACTTTAACCACTGCAAATTTTTTAGTTGCAAAAGTACATCCCCACGTCTTATTTGGGCAACAGAAAAGGAAGCGTGTCGGCGGATCTCGACTGTTCCCAACTGCTACCCAGCGCGTTGCGTTTTCTTGGAACTTCTCATCACAGTACTTGGCAGCATTATAGTTCCGAATCACGTTGATTTGGGCGAGGAATTGGACGAAAATCTCTCCCGAGGTGTGAATATGGTCGTGCTCGTCTGGAGCGAGATCATCCTCTAGAGCCTCCAGGAGGTCCTTGGTCATGTCGATTTGTAGATCCTCCTTGTCCACGGTTACACTAAACTCTCCATCTAATGCAACGCCGGACATGGCTGATAGAATTTCGCTTGCACGCGTCAGGTTTTCGTCGCTTAAGACTGCCTCCTCGTTGTCGCTCTCATCGTATATCTCAATATCTGAGGACCTCGATTTCTCAACGGCAGACTCCAAGCCACTCATTTCACGCTCGGATGCTCTCTCCATGGAAAGGCGAGGGTCAATGTTGGTGAGATCTTGGGCCTCGAAACCTTGGTTAACTTTGCTGGCAGACCTTTCGCGCAAGACATGATAATCTGTATGGCTGTTAGGATACCCTTGATGTCCGGCATACTTCATATTTTAGGGGACACAATTCTCTACTTACCCATGGCATGGAACTTCTTCTTGAGCGGAGGTTCTGTTGCGGCCTCGCCACTATGATGCCCAACACGCCATGCCTCTTCTTGGTCCCCGATCAGATGGCGCTTGGCTCTCTTCGCAGCTACAACATCATCGACAGCCCATCCATTCTCTTCACAATAGTCCTGGACCTCATCACGAGTGGGCTGTTTGGGAACAAAAGGATTTTGGGCAACCATGCCTTCGTTGCGGCCCGGGAATGCGTGGGCAGCGCGCAATGACCAGATAGAAACCTCACTATCACCAGCATACATAGATGTGACACCCTTCTGAAAGGTTGGCCCAGAGTGTCCAAGGGCGCCGGCAACAGCATGAGTCGCAAATCCGCGGACGTCTTTTGGCAGATGTGCTATATCACGAGCCGACCCTCGACGAAGATCATGAGGAGAAAATTTGACGTCAAGCTTTGCTTTGCGTCCCATGGTAAGACAGGTTTGCCATACCTGCGTTGGCCGAGCTGGCTTCTCCAGATCTAGGAATGAGATGCTATAGGTTTGCACGGCCGACACCACAGGACGTTTTGGGGTCTGCCATTTCACTGTCTTATTACTACGGCGTAGTGTCTGCGTCCTGAGTTCCTCCCAAGAGCGAGCATCAACGGCACCTGTTCGTAGAGCGTGAATCACGAGTAACTTCACTGGACAGACACTGTTGTGCTTCGGGTCTTGAAGTGCTGCGATGCTCACTTCGCGATCTTCGTTGAGAGTTTGTCTGTGAAATCATATGGTCGTTAGCCACGTTAGAAATGTTGAGGGAAGAGATGAGATAATCGAGGACCTCAATTATCTAGATTAGAAGACTTACTTGGCACCCTTCTCAGCTCGAAGAGTAATATCCAGGTGCAGATCTTTTAGTTGGTCTCCGTCTTTGAAACTCAACATGATATCGCCAAAGGTGAGATATTCCATTTCTGTATACAGAGAGCTATGAGTTATGTCCCCACTGCGGCACGCACATGCTGCAATAAGGACTACACTCAAGAGTTTGGAGAGTCTGATGTCCCAGGAGGCGCAGCCTTCTTCCAAACCAGTCTGAAGGAAAGCATCGCACAGGATGAGAGTTGTGTAGAAGCCAACACGGCGACGCTTACTCCAGATCCCTTTGACCAAGATGCCCTCCTTTACGAGCGTGTTGAGGAGGGACTTGCACTTGGCCACCCAGTATGCAGACATCTTGAAGTCTTCATACGTGCACACGAGGACGGTAACAAGGGTCTTCATACTAGTTTTGATGGTTGATAGAGATGGACGAGGTTTGTCTCGATACTTGGAGGTGATAATCTTACTCATCGAATCGATGAAGCGATAGATATGTTCACCCGTAGGACATTCTCCTTCTCTGGGAAGGAGGTGAAGGTGTTAGTTACCGGACAAAGTCACCTGAAAGCCCCATGTTAACAAGAATGACTCACTTTACGCTCAGGGTCTTTAGAAAAGCATGCAAACGATTCAGCCATCGCTGTCCTGCGTCCTGCGTGCCTGGAGCTGCAGCTGTCCATTCCTGGTTTCGAAGTCGTTTCTTCGATGCTACTCTGTTGTCCATTGCGAGTTTGAAGATCTCGATGATGCTCTCCACGCCTTGCTTGTAAAGGGGACGAGGCTGGATTTCCTGAGCTTCAGCATCATCATCGGAGTTGTAGCCTTCTGGTACGTCGAGGAACTCTTCCGCAAGCGACTCCATGATGAAGAATCGAGGTCCTTGATGTGAAGCCTGATGGTGGTTGTTGGTGGAGGATGATGATGAGGAATGGAAGATCCTCCTGGCGGAGGAGAAATGGTTATGGCCATGCCGATAAAAGATGGAAGGAGTGAGGAAGGGGAGTCTAGCAGTGCTATGGTAGGAAGCAAGTGCAAGTGGCTTCGCTCCTTCCTCAATTACTGATCCAACACGGTCACCAGCATCCTTTGGATGCTTTCACCATCAACAACATTCTGAGCGTCATCTGGACTTTCAAGGGATGCTTCGTCTTCGTCAAGCATCCATTCGATGTCGGTGACAGAGTTACTGTCTATGGCAACACCGGCTCTGCACTGAAAGGCGACGACTACTTCGTCAAAGAGATCTCCCTCCTCTTCACCGAATTCAAAAAGATGGAAGGCCATGTCGTCCAAGCCCCCAACAGCTACCTCAACACCCTCTTCATCCTTAACCAACGCCGCTCTGGCGGCCTTGCTGAAGCCGTCCCCGTCACCGTCAAATTCGGCACCACCCTCGAGCAAATCGACACTCTCCGCGCCCGCCTCCTCGAATTCGTTAGCTCCGAGAACCGCGAATACCAAAAGAACATCCTCACCGAGCTCACCACCATCTTCGAAGCCCACTCCATCACTCTCAACGTCGTATTCTTCTACAAATCCAACTGGCAAAACGAACTCTTGCGTCTCCAACGTCGTAACAAGTTTATCTGTGTAATGATGGTTACCATGCAAGAGTTGGGTATTGAAGGGCCTAGGATGCGCTGGCCTGGAGCAACAAACCAATTTCCCGTGCACCTCGACGGCGCCTATCCCCGTCCTGAAGGCTCCTCACAGGAACCCGCTGACAACCACGATTCCGGCCCAGGCCCCCGCTCCGGCTCTCTCATGCGCGACCAATCCTCCACCTCCACCGACCCGCATTCCCTCCACCACCACCCCTCTATTCTCCGTAACCGCGGTAATTCCTCTGTTCGCCAACGCGGAGAATCGATTTCCGCCATGGGCAAACGAGTTGATTTTTCCCTCGGCATGCAAGGTAACTCCTCTGGTGCTGATTTCGGCGACGTCTACGAAGACCGCAAGCCCGTGTTACCACCGATCATCAGAGCCACCTCTGCATCTCCCGGTGCTCGTCGTTCTTCGAAAGACACGAGAGGCAGTGAAGACGGTGGCAGTATTGCGAAGACCAGCTCTAGGGATAGCAACCTCAGTAAAATCGTCAGCGGAACAAGCGGAAAGACACATCGGAATAGGTTTTTTAGCAGGGGGAAGAGTCGGTTGGGAAGAGGTGGAGATGATGACGGGACGAGTATGGATGATTTGGAGTCTGGCACGAATGCGAGGGATTGGACGCAAGATATGCCTGATATTCCGGAAGCGAGCGGTGGAAGCGGAGACTGGGGGAATGAGACGGAGAAGGATCTCATGATGGGAAGGAGGAGAGCGGGGACGGTGGATGGTGGGCATGCGCGGGGATTAGGGATTCATAGGGGAAAAGGAGAGAGTAGTGGGAGGATTGATCCGAGGACTGGCATCGTCTCTCCACAAGCTGTGGCTAGAGACAGCGCACTTGAAAGAGGCGAGTTGCCGATGAGTGGGCCTCGACGGGCGGTTACTGACCAGGCGAAGCGAGGTTGAGTTGCCTCTGATAGCTGGGAAGTGATTGGTGTTTTGAATGGGAGACTTGGATTTAGCGGGATGGGAACATTGCTGATGCAGCTGGAGACTTTAGACAGGATGAAGTTTCGTTGGATATAATACGAGATTTATCTCTTATGATGGGATGATCTAGACATAGATATAGATGAGCGCTATGGAGGTAGGACTACAGTAGTAATTTGAGATTTCTAGACAAGTCCCGTTGCTTCTGATATTTTGCTGCTGCCTTTGCTCTTTGCTTGACGGCACCTTCCAACCTGGTCGGGCCACGGATGCCCAAGTTAGGCCAACGGACCTCATGCCCCCCAAGTGGTTCAGGCCAAAAAAGTGTCTCCAAATAGGTTGTTCAACGTCGTTAGCTGTGTCTGAGCCGCGGCAGCTAAACAGCTATCAAGCATGACTCCCGTCGGTCCTTCGGATCACTGATCCTATACTTGGTCCCTCGTCCCTCACCTCCCTCACAATCACTATACAAAGGCAACTGTACCGTAGCCACACAGTCCAAACTCAAGCCACTGTAGCTAGTCCCGCGATCAGATAGCACAAGCCTAAGCCTATCCTCCAGTACCAGAGGAACGGCGCAGCTAGCAGCTGAAGCTGGCTAGGAGTGGAGACGAGACTCGTGAACAGGACGCGAGAAGTCGGTGAAATAGATATACGCGTGCAGGTTAATAAATCCCGCTGCGGATTCATAGATGGTGTTGGGAAGGAGAGAGGGTAAAGGCCAATTTGTGGGGGTCGGAATTAGAGGAGCGGGAAACGTGCTGGTAAGGTAGGAAAAGGGATTGGGCTCGAGATCAGTGCGGGTGGTGTGTATTTGGGTGCCGAGGGGTCGGGTAAAGAGCCGGTTGGGGGATTGGCTGGACGGGAAGGGAGATGTGGAATCCTGGTGAGTAGTAGGAGTGTGAGGGCTGTTTGTTCTTTTGAGAGGAAGCTGGGTTGGGTGATTGGGGTTTGGATGGAGTGAGTGCCGAGTTATGTTGCTTTTGACAGGTCGTTGTACTGTACAGTGGCTTCGCGTACGAAAAGTAATGAAGCAAGCCTTTAGAGATCCATAGGACTTACACGTTAGATATTGGTAGTTGCGGGAAGACCCTGGTATATATAGAGTACCTGTACTGTACATGTATTGTCTGTCGTTGGAACAGCACCTTACTGTTCCAGTCCGAAAGATTTTGGAGTGAGTTGGTTAATCTAGAATACAGGCCGTACATACATGGACTCTCTCTATGGGAATAAACCTTGAGGCCGAGCCCTTCTTCCAGATTAGGATGGCCTATATGGCCTCCCTAAGCGCCAGGAGCAGCATGCAAAGAAGACATATTCTCCCAGATATGAGACTTGGAATTCCTTCCCTAGGTTGAAGATTTCTGGTCTTGTGCTATGTTATGCCTGAGATCAATACGACACATATTTCACTTCTCAATTACGGAAATCCTCCACAAACAAAGTAGTTTATGAATCCTCATTACTGCCTTCGAATGTTTTACACCACCTCCTGGATAGTTCTCGCCTCTACTGCCTAAATTTGAGAGCCACCTGAGACGCCAAATCTGTCACTCCCTACCAAGCTTTTCCGGCACTGCTCCAGTGAATATAATTTAAGCATAAAGCCCATCCAAACTCCAAGCCTTAAATCGGCACACCAACACTCCTCGCATTTTGGGTAAACAGTCAAGTATCATGCTAGGAACGACTACATTACTTAACGTAGTCAGTACCACGCAATCTCTTCGCCCGCCTTCCCCCTCGGGACAACACTCTCATCCAAAAAGTAAGACCGCTTCACTGACACCTCAATATCATGGCTAAATAGAGCTGCGAGCGTTGTAACTTCGTTTTAGCCGCCTCTACCATCACATGGGACCTGGGGACGCATGCACATGCGGGGCTTGCGGAGCAGATAGTGCACAATAAGGCGGGGTTGGAGTTTTTCTGGATATTTATTCGGCTGACGGCGTGATGTGAGATGGGGAAATTTGGACTCCATCGTGCGCATTGAAACTAGCTAGGAAATCAACAGACTTTGTGTGGAGTTGAACATAGAATGGGGAAGGATGGGAGGTGATCTAGAAAGAACGAAGGGATGAGACCGCGATGCCGTATTTCCCAGCCTGAAACATCTCATCACTGGAAGAAAATAAATTATATACAAAGCCCTCCTCCTCACGTCTCCATTTTCTCCTCAGTTAGTACCTAGTTGGCAACCAGTCATTCAGCGGCTTCCTATGCCCAGCTACACTCTGAGGCTTCTCACACACACTGTTTCACGAAGTTAGCTTGATCTTGAGGGTGTTTTCGAAAACGACGGGCGTACCTGGAAATACCAAGGGTTCAAATAAGTGCATGCATACGGCGGCGTACAGGCCATACTTCCTGCGTATCCGATTCCTCCACACTGTTTGTAATGAGCGATTCCGGTGTTAGCAGGCAGGGCTAGGATCTTTTCGGAGGCGTGTTCGGCTGCGACGACGATTAGGGAACTGGGGTTGGTGGAGGGCATGCCAGGGAAGATGGAGGCGTCCACGACGAAGATGTTGTCAGTTCCGTAGACCTTGGTGTTGAGATCGACGACGGAGGTTCCGCCGCTGATGAGGCCGGAGTCGTTACCGATTTTGGCGGTGCCGAGCCAGTGGTTTGCTCGTCGGGATCCAATGTCGGCGTAGTCCAGGGGAACAGAGGCCAAATACTGGGCTCCTGTTTGGCTGTTGGGTGGGTAGACCATAGTAATATTGGGGATCGTCTTCAGGGCAGACACCATGTGGTCGATAGCCTTGGCTACAGCTGCGAGATCATTGACGTTTCCGTAGGGGATGGTGGAGACGACCATGTTGAGACCTTGTCCAATAGTGGTTCGGCCTCTCGAAATGGCTCCGCGTCCTAGATACAGAGACAGAGTCATGGAGTTTCCATTGGGAACAGAGCGAGATCCTTCCACTCGGGAGGTCCATTGCATTTGTCGGACGATTCCATCCGGTCCGGTAATTTCCTCCCACATCATGGGGCCGATGTTAGGTGCTGCCTGGGCAAGTGGTCCCGTCCTGTTGGCAAGATATCTGGCGGCATCTGCGGCGATGGGAGTATCCCAAGCTGCTGGCCAGTCGTAGTACGTGACATTGGGATGCTCGATAACACAATCAGTGTTGAGATGGTCGTCCAAGTTGTACCCAACTGGGAGGTTAATCCAGTAACTTGAGTTGATCATTGTTGGGCCATCGGTACTGCCGTTGACAATAGCCAACTGATCTGCTGGGCCAATTCCGGATCTGAATAGAAGTTTCGGCGTTCCGAAAGCTCCAGCTGCCAGGATGACCCGCCCAGTGATGTTGGTCAAGCTGACCGTACCAAGACGACCACCATTGTTCGTTGGAATGACCTTAAGACTGGTAGCATGTCCACCAGCACGGTTGATCCGCTCGACACTTGTGTTCAACCACATATGGAAATTGGATCTACCGTTTGCGGTGACCAAGTAGGTTGCCATTGGGCCACCTCTTTCACCATGCATATACATGTATGGAGTGTGAGCATACGTCCGATTCTTCTGGGCCGGGACATTGTTGGCAGTAACTGCGGTCCAGCCTGCATTGGCGAGTCCTGTTCGGATGGTATCGAACCCACTTTGGAGATAGCGAACGCCATCCAAACTAGGGGTATCGGTTCCTGGAATTCGGGAGAAGACTCTATTAGTGGCTGGTTCCATATCTTCTGACTTCCAACCAGCTGGGAAGTTGTAGTCCCAATCTGCTGGGTGGGGCTTCCACCAAAGACCAGCGTTGACTGCAGTTCCACCTCCAAGAATACATCCGGCCATTTGATCGGTGTCAGTACAAGCAACGCCGGTTGACCCACCGTTCCAAATTCTGTTACACTCTCCTGGGACATCAAACCAAGTCAAGTTATGGCCACTAAGCCATCCACTCTCCGGTCGGAGAGCTAAGCATACAAATTAGCATTGGTTGAAGTAAATGAATGAGATGTCTTACTTCCTCCCCATCTAGCAGATGAAGCAACTCCCTTCTCGATGAGCAGCACCGACTTTCCAGCTTGAGAGAGCTTGTCTGCAATTGGAATACCGGCAGCTCCTCCCCCAACGACAATGTAATCGTAACTTGTTTGGGTAGCAACTGGAATTGCGGAGAACGTAGAAGTAGAACTAGTTGACCCAGTAGCAGTGGGCCCAGTGGCTGTCAAGGTTGCCCATTGCGAGTATGAGGCTTGGGTTGCAGAGCTGACTATGACCTGGAATTCTCCCATTCCGTTGTTGTGTTGATCGAAGCCGGAAAGGGCGTTGGTTGGATCGTATGGTGGAGCGTAAGATTGAGCCCATCCTTGCTCATACGTGCCTCCACTTGTTGAGGTGTTGAATGCTGTCTGGGATGGGTCGTTGAACTTCAGACAGTCCTGGCATCTGTAAACCAGTACCCAGTTGGTTGAGTTGACGCTGGAAAATATTTGCGTGAGCTTTGCAGTTCCATTATAGGCTGTTGGCGCTTGGTAGGCACTTGAATTACTGTCAGTCTCTGATCTCTGTAACCACTTGGCTATGACTTACGGGGAGTAACGGAAAGATGTAGCAATCTGATTTCCGTTTCCTGTAGGCCATGCCAGGAGCATGAGATGATTGGGCATGGAAGCACCAATATTATCACCCTGCAGGATCCCAGCCCATCCAGTACCATTGGGAAGGGAGCCAATCTGCAAAAGTTAGTTGTGCTTCCTGAGCATCATTTCAAGTACCCACAATCAATCCAATGTACTCGTATGAGTTAACTGTCAAAGCATTTGGGGGCAATGCAACACCAAACGTGAACCCTCCCCAAGAGACGGTCGAGAACTCTCCATCTCCGGAAATCGTTCCATTGGACTCGGAACTGGTGTAGAATTTAATGCCAGTGTTTGGTTCTGTATAAGTGCTGTGCGTGGCAAAGTCCTGGGCGAGGACAGCATTGATAACCACTGATTGTTAATTCGAGATACGGTTGCAGGTATTGAGGCAACTTACTACATATAGCCAGGGCAAAAACACCAGAGAAGAAATTAGTTGTCTTCATCTTGACGGTGAACTACACCAAAAGATGAGAGGAAATACGATGTTCCACGGGATGGTTTGTTCATGCTGGGAACTTTCTCAACTTTATATCGACCACCCCGGTGACCATAACGGAGCAGGTGAGATTGAATAGCCTACGATTGGAAGGAGTAAATGCAATTCTCCCAAGGGGGACGCAATAATAAGCAGACAAGCGGGGAACTGAACAAAGCGGATGGCTGGGGTTGAAAAACACGTGGTAGACCTGAATTGATGGAAGAAAGGGAATTACCCGTTTGGTCTTCAAAGATCGAAGGATTCAGATGAGTAGCTTGCGGGTAGCTCTGCCGGTGAGCGTGATGTGCGAAAGATGGAGTTGATTAAAAATTAATATATACCGAATTCAGGCTCCGCGGTAGAGACCCCTCCGAATTTCGCGCAATCGTTCTGCCGGGCAGTCGACTTCTGGCCGAATCGGCTCTTCGCATGGCAATGCGCCCCAGGTATAGTGGCGTTGTGGGGAATTAAAAGAGAATGGTGCGGTTGGTGATAGATAGAAGTGATAGTAAGCCGGGAGTTGAGGGGTGTGGCCATTTGACTTCGTGATCCAAGGCCACCAGTGATAATATACTGCCAGACATGGCGTGAGAGACGTATACATCGTAACAACTGGTTAAGGTGCCATCGTGGGAGAAAGCCAATAAACTGGTTGGAGCAGTTCGGAAAGGACGAGAAATCGCAAGAAATAATAAAGATCCTCAAACCATGTGTTCTGGTCGCGGAGAAGGGGATGTGGGAGCCGAAGAAGTTCCGGCAGCATTCTAGGAGAGACTTGACAACGACTTGCATCCAAATTTAAGCTTAATTGTTGCAAAGTAAAAGTATAACAGGGAGAAAGTATGTCAAGGGATGTCAGAGCGCCGACATATACAGGGAGCCAATGATGCTCCGCTGGCCATCCTGGGAGGTCACTCCGCACTTTGTGAGGTTGATTTCTATAAGGAATAATTATCTTGTAAAGTATAAATTATATGATTATTAGTCGATCGGAAAGCTAAAGAAACCATGGTCGCACCCGCTACTAGGAAAATGCAGTCTTGAGTTAATAAGTCCTAATAGTAGGTTTTACCCTACTTAGATTTCATTTAGATATTTTAAAAAGGCTTAAAATATCTTTAGCTTAATAAACAATTAGTTTTGGTAAAATCTCGATTATGTTAAATTTATTAAATTATTAAAGCTTATACCATATATGCGCGAAGGCTGGAGACCTCTGCCCCTCGTAAGCTCACGGCTCCGATTTCTTTGGCTTCCCGAATAAGAAACCCGGGAGAAATTGGAATTGAGGTTGATATAAAGCCTTATGGCGGTTGCTCTAGGCGAGCAAAGCTCTAGGAGAGCAGGTGAGGTCCTCAGTTTTTACAAGCCAAAGAATCTGAATAGCCAAAGCCTTCAGATACTCCAAGTCTTGAAGCTTTTAAGCTGTTTATTCATTCAGACCAGAATATCCCTCCAGTCCCGAGGTCGTCATGGTGATCCGGATCCAGACGATACTTGAGCCATCCAGCATAGGATGCCAGTCTCTCGCAAGTGTGATGTAATATGATACATCAAAAGAATGGAATCGCGGAAACACCGGATTCCAAGAATTTGATTCAGATCACCCGGCTGAAGAAGAGGAACAGCTTGGTAGGTAGTGTAGTGATATAGTATCATGGATATCGAAGTCCTCAAAGAAATAATCGTCACGTGGAAATAAGAGGTCATCCGCATTTCCGCCCGTGACTTTCCGATTGATCACATGACGCTTTACCCGAAAGACTTTCAACCTCGGGAAGGGACAATGGTCAGCAGCTTCCTGATTGGTTGAATGGGAAGTGTTGGAAATGCTCTAGCAATCCGATGCCAAAACACACTTGCGAATTGCCTTCCGAGCCTCACTTTCATCTTTGTTAACACCCTCTCCCCTACATCTTCCTTCTCTGGTCGATATCTCCTAATATGTCTTCAATCGCAATGCGGAAGTTCACCGCTGGTCCTTCGGTATGCCTCTTCCTTACCTCGCGTCTGCGATCATACGGTGGTTGCTAATCTTACGTTTGTAGTTCTCGAAGGCATTGAGAAGCCAGTCAAGAAATTTCTCTTCGACCAGACCTGCAGGTATGTAATTCTAGCTCTCTGCAGCTATCTGAAGCGGGCTGACTATCTGCAAGCCCGAATCATCACGCATGCGCCCCTCCGAGCAAAGGAAGCATCACCTCTTATTAGCAACAAGTACGCTGTTGTTGTATGTACAATGGGACTATTAGGCTTGGATACATTTCTAATACCTGGTAGGATCACGAATACGATGCGATTGTCGTTGGTGCTGGTGGAGCTGGTCTGCGAGCAGCTTTCGGTCTTGCTGAGGCAGGATTCAACACTGCATGCATATCGAAGCTTTTCCCGACAAGAAGTCATACGGTAGCTGCTCAGGGTGGTATCAATGCTGCTCTCGGAAACATGCATGAGGATGATTGGAGATGGCACATGTACGATACTGTGAAGGGTTCGGATTGGCTTGGAGACCAAGATGCTATCCACTATATGACGAGAGAGGCACCCAGATCCGTTATTGAGTTGGAGAACTACGGCTGCCCCTTCTCAAGAACAGACGATGGAAAGATGTATGTTCACCTGTAAGGATTTCAAGGTTCAGGCTGACTGTTTCAGTTACCAACGCGCGTTTGGGGGACAATCACAGAAGTTTGGAAAGGGAGGACAGGCTTACAGATGCTGTGCTGCAGCTGATAGAACCGGACACGCTCTCCTACACACTCTTTATGGCCAATCCCTGCGCCACAACACCAACTACTTTATCGAGTACTTCGCTCTTGATCTGATTATGGAGGATGGCGAGTGTAAGGGTGTTTTGGCTTACAACCAAGAGGACGGAACTCTCCACAGATTCCGAGCACACAACACCGTCTTAGCTACTGGAGGTTACGGACGTGCATACTTCAGTTGTACCTCTGCACACACTTGCACAGGTGACGGAATGGCTATGGTTGCCCGCGCCGGTCTTCCCAACCAGGATCTGGAGTTCGTTCAATTCCACCCCACTGGTATCTATGGAGCTGGCTGCCTGATCACTGAGGGTGCTCGTGGTGAGGGTGGTTATCTTCTTAACTCTGAGGGTGAGAGGTTTATGGAGCGATATGCACCAACTGCAAAGGATTTGGCCAGTCGTGACGTCGTTTCTCGATCAATGACTATGGAAATCCGTGAAGGTCGCGGTGTTGGCCCTGATAAGGATCACATCTACCTTCAACTCTCTCACTTGCCTCCTGAGGTTCTTCACGAGCGTCTCCCAGGCATCTCCGAGACAGCGTCTATTTTCTCTGGTGTCGATGTCCGCAAGCAACCTATTCCTGTTCTTCCTACGGTCCACTATAATATGGGTGGCATCCCAACTAAGTACACCGGAGAAGTTATTACTGTCGATGCTGAAGGCAAGGATCAGGTTGTTCCAGGTCTTTTCGCTTGCGGTGAAGCTGCTTGCGTGTCCGTCCACGGTGCCAACCGTCTTGGAGCCAACTCTCTCCTCGATTTAATCGTCTTCGGACGCGCCGTTTCTCACACTGTTCGTGACAACTTCGAGCCTGGTATGCCACACAAGGAGATTAGCGCCGATGCTGGTGCTGAGTCGATCAAGGTTCTTGATGAAATCAGAACTGCCAGTGGACCAAGAAGCACACACGACATCCGTCTTGCCATGCAAAAAACTATGCAGACAGACGTCAGCGTCTTCAGAACCCAAGAGTCATTAGATGAGGGTGTTACCAAGATCAACGCTGTTGATCAGACATTCAAGGAGGTTGGAACCAAGGATCGCAGCATGATCTGGAACTCAGACTTGGTCGAGACCCTTGAGTTGAGAAACCTTTTGACTTGCGCGTATGCACCCCACTCTTACTTGATATGCCGTATACTTACATTACCTAGTGTTCAAACCGCCGAGGCAGCTGCAGCAAGAAAGGAGTCTCGTGGTGCCCACGCCAGAGAAGATTTCCCCGACAGAGACGACAAGGAGTGGATGAAGCACAGCTTGACATTCCAGAAGAAGCCGCAAGGAAAGACTGATCTCACATACCGCGCCGTCGTTGGTCACACTCTGGACGAAGCCGAATGTGCGGCTGTTCCTCCATTCAAGCGTGTGTATTAAAATTACATTTACTTTTGGTCTGAAGCGGAATGATGGAATGGATATCCGCAAGTAGTTGGGTTTCAGCCCTGTAGCATAGATGGCTAGGTTGGTGCTTTTGGGATGGGGTGCATTGCTTTTAGTATGAATATAACAGACGAAAACAAGGCATCGCCTCCTAAGACACTATGAGGGGTCGTAGTGAGATACATGTAGGAACCCAAATGCAGAAAGCTGACCTCGGTCCGTCGGGTCTAGCATGTGTTGACCTTTCTCGGCCTCCTTTCCTCGTGGAACTGCATAAGCGATAATACACTGATACAAGACAGAAAGAGGAGAGGAGAGTCATGGTTTTCCATCCTAGGAACGCCTTTTGTCCGAACCATGTGCCAAGTAGCTCCAAAGAGTGTGGGAAACGAGGCGAGGGGTCGAAAGGGGGGCTCTCGCTTACGCAACCACCCGCAATCCGGGGTTCTAGCGCCGCGATAAGCTTTTTATGGGACGATTGCGAAAAGGAGGAGGTTGGAATGACAACGCAGACTTCAATCAACAGACGAGACCGACTCACTATGCGCTTTTGAATTCCCACTTGCTTCAACTTGATATTCGAAGCCTGCATTCCATTCATCAAGTGTTGCAGAGCGCATATTTAATCTGCGCTGATTCTTCAAGCCGTACTCACTCATAATACAAAGTCGCAAGAGGACAGCTGAAGCGAAAGATTCGATGTCTTACACTACTCCACCAAAGAGAACTGGCAATTTATATTCGATTTTCAATCCCCCTTCTACTACGCCACGCTCGAAAATAAAGCTTGGTACGCCTTTTACGCCTACCCCAAACCGCAGCCAGAAAGTGCGCTTAAAAGGCTTATTTACAAACGGCGTCTGGCACTGTACGTCCGCTCGTCTTCACCCCTCCAAGATTCGCATCTAACAGCGCACAGGTAACTGCGAACCCCGCAAACCAGCCAACAATCAACAGGTCAAGAAAGAAGGGAAAACGCAAGGAAAGTGGTTCTACACTTGCGCGGAACTGAGGGAATTTCAGTGTGGCTTCTTTTTGTGGAACGAGGACGCGCAGAAAAGGGAGATGGCTGCTGTGCTGGGGAATTTGAGGAGTGCGCCGGATATGGATGGGGGTGTGTCGCCGGACTTGAGGAGAGAGGGAAAGGAGGTTGAGGCGGGTTTGAGCCAGACGATGGTGGGGGATTCACCCGCAGAGAGGTATGAGAGAATAGCGGGAGCACAGGTATCGGGGGATAAGGGGAGTCGCAAGGGTAAGTTGTTCAAGCACAGTCAGGATGAGGGTGGAAACTTGGAGGAATATGATGATTGGAACTTGACGGAGGATGAAGAAGAGGAGATGGTCAGAGCTGTGGAACGAGCTACCGTACCACCGGAGACACCTAGGAAGGCCGTGAAGACAAGCCAGACTTGTACTCCCGGAAGTAAGAGGAAATGGGAGGAAAATACCTTACCTACGCCTGTTACTGGGAGGATGGATGCGAGTACTAGGTTCAATAGGGGCAGCTTGAGAGAAGACGAGGATGTCTTCAACACCCCACCAATATCTAGAACGAAGGGCGGGGTGTGGGATGGCAACGAGCGCAACAGTCTCAGCAGACCAGCAACCACTCCTACACCAAACCGCTTCCGACCAGCCGAAGAATCCCAAATCACAGAAGTCCCGAGCCGGCAACCCTCCCAACTCCAAGTTTCTCAAACCACCCCCAACCGGCCACTGCCCCAGCCCCAATTCGCCCAGCCCTCCGAGTTATCAATCTTCAACGCCCCTACAGCCAACAACTATGACATAACCCAAGGAATCCTTGAGCTTCTAGAGCCGGAATCGGTGTCCGAGCACACGTACGAGAAGATTAGGCAGGTGTTGAATAAACATGCACTGAAGATTAGTGGGATTGCGAAGGGGAGGGATATTACGAGACTGACGTTGAAGAGTAAGGATGAGATGATTACGCGATTGAAAGAGAGGATTGACAGGTTGGAGCATGAGAGGGAGCTGGACAGGGTGATTATGAGGGAGTTGAGAGAGGAGAGTAGGGGTGGGAGTGGGAGGGGTGGAGAGATGAGGTAAGGCAGAACGCTATTGGAAGGGGAGAGGGAGGGGAAGCGGCATGTGGTGACCGATGGAAGGGATCAAGAAAAGGAACGACATCAGGAAGCTTAACGATATATTCCCATTTCTCTTCACAGAAGACATACCATGAGACGGCTAAGAAGCCGTGTTTAACAACCAGGAATTACGTATGAGCATGATATGGTTCGTGGTATACACGACACAACCCTCAAGTGTGTATTATTTTCTACTCTTTTTAAACAGACCAATCCTAAACTAATCACCAATATAGACAAGCAAAGAAGATACAGCACATCGCCCAATTCCAACTCTCATGTCACGTCACAAACACTGCGAGTAGTATGCGCTGGAGAACTTGCAAGTTGTCCCAGCTACACAAGTCGTCGACCCCGTATACCCAGTCCCACCACACTGCCCGTACTTTGCCACTGTTACTCCCGTCCCAGCAGACCCTGTTGTTCCGGTACTACCGCTCGTCGCACTTCCCGCCGGCGCACTGCTCGAGCTCGTCGTTCCACTAACAGTGTATGTCGGTACGACCGCGGAACCAGTTGGGACCTCACTAATCGCATCGTTGGCTCTCACACAGCCGGATTTCGCAGTCAAGGCAGCCGGACAAGTCACTTGCTTGAATGTCATAGCTGGGTTATCAGCGCCCATGAACCAGTCGAATCGCCAGTAGCAGCCAGGCCGAAGATTGGCTGGGAAGGCATCACATTGAGAGCGAGTGGCAATACCGCCGTATTGTTGTCCCCAACCAGTAGAGGGCGTGCCCCATTCTGAGGTGCAGCCGTCGAAGAGACCAAAACCGCCTCCTGGTATCTGGGTTTCTTGTCAGTCAAGAGATCCAGAGCGTTCTGGGGACTAGAAGGAGATAGGAGTAAGAGATGAGGGATAGGGCAGGGCAGATCAACTTACAGCCAAATCAAATTGATTACTCCCCAAATCACCTCCCGTGTTCGTCGCCTGCACAATCATTTTCTTCCCCGCCACCGCCGTACTCGTAAATGTCAACTCATAACACGCACAACACCAGCTCGCCTCCGTCCCACCCGCAATCGTTGTCGCCGCAAAGCCATACGCCAACGTATTGCTCACTGCCCATGGTGTCTGACTTGAACACATATAGGCAGGGCCGCCACCACAGCCAGATGCGGCGGCGTAGTTGGTTAGAACATTGTCGTTCTTGTCGCAGGATGCAACGGAATTGGATCCGCTGGCGAGAGTAGCCTTTCCACTCCAGCCACAGGACGCTTTACAACAATCCCAGTATCTAGTCGTCGTACCGCTTCCCGAAGCCTGGGAGTTGACTTGGAGGAAGAAAGGCAGCAAAGCCATCAGAACCTTGGTTGGGAGAACCATTTTGAAGTCTAGAAGGGAAACTGGATGGAGCTAACGGTCGATATCTGAGAATAGGCAAAGGGACGGGCCGAGTCTTTTAAATAAGAAACTATGAGAGTGCACATGCTATGAAAGGACCACTTGATCCTCAATACCAGGCCTATATGCCGCTTGCTCATTCTATTTCTGATCCAGATGAAAGAAACGGCGGTCCAGCCGGAGAACTTGGCAGCGTGCTCGTGATGGCTATCCCATTCGGGGAGCAAAGAAACCGGAGCCGCGAGCTTGCGAAGTTGCGAGCAGCGGAGGTTTCCACAGAGGCACATAGGCTAAGTCCTGCTCCTTGCCCAATGTAAATCTGCCTTGCCTGGTAATCAGGAAGTGTACAAATGTTTTTTTCTTGTACATCTTTGACGCGGCCCCACAGGTAATAAGACAAATTTACAGCTAACATGGAATAAAACTTAACTTGTGTGCCTCCACTTCGTATAACGCGCCTTTCTACTTGACTTAAGTTGTTAGGAGGTCAGGTTTTTTGGACTCTCTTCATGGCGTTTTTAGTTATTCTAAAAGCGGCACTCATTAGTTAACTTCTATTACAGTAAAATGCTAGTAATATAAGTGTAGATATATCATAAAATAAGCAACTAAAAGAAGTAAGTATAACAGCAATTGGCCCAAGGCACTAGGTCACGTGCCTAAATGTCTCCCAACTACTTTTAAACTTTCTTTTTTTACTTTCAAAGGTTAATTAAAACCAATATAAAAAACCTTTAAAGGAAATTACCAAGCCAAGGATCCCTCTAAATGTAATAAATTTACATTTCCCCAAGACTTCCCAGAAATTACCCACGTTACAAGAAAAGCTTCCCTAATTCGCAATGGGAAATCAAGGTCACCTGACTTGACAACCTTGCTGGTGTTTCACCCGAATTAGTTATACCTTTAAAGAGTGTCAGAGGTGGGTGGGGCATGATTTGACTTTATAGAATAATCCTGCTTCTTACTGTACTACGTACTGTATACTATAAAGAAATTAAGGCCTACGGAGGAGTGGCCCCGAGGAAGGCCAGCGGAGCGTCACCGGCTTCCTGTTATAGTGTATAGTATGTCGGCGTCCTGATGGCGTTAGTATCTATCCAGGCGGTGACAATATACAGTACCAAAGTACCGTACTGTGCTTTATATCCTCGACGCTAAGCTAGGATGGCAGGGCGGGTCTTGGCCTGGGTGCTATATTATACTGTGTTGTATAGTACTGTAGAGGGACTGGCAAGGGTTTAATGAATGGGTTCTTGAGTCTTTTGGAGGCGAGAAGTTGGCTAGTTTGGTTTAAGCCGGTTTGTGGTTCCTGCAGTTTAGCCTGCAGGGCGAGGTACTGTACTTTACTTTACCGGGAGATAGGGATTGGGGAATGATGGAGCCTTGTGGTCCGGGGGCGCTACCTGTGTGACGGGTATGCGGGATGAGCGCTCCTGGAGCCCTGTGGTGGAAGAGCGGGGAGGAAATGGATGAAAGGGTCAGGCGATTCAAAGCACCTGCCCTTGGATATAAGGCCCACCTTGTCTGCTCAATATATCAAGGTTCTTGATCTTGGTATTTCGTACTAGTCTCCACTTCTAGCATATCTTGAGCTGTTTGTTAAAGTGTCTCAAAAGTATCTTCGCTTCGGTTAAATTAAAAGGGGGAGAAAGACGTCATATTTCTCTTTCCTTTAAAACTTGTTCTGGCTTCCTTCTTTACTTGTATACAGTATCTCGTCACCCGTTATTACACTCCAATCTCATCTCACTTCCCTTAGATTGCCAGCTTCTTTTTCCTTCAAAGTCATACTGCATAAGCTGACGAGTCATGCCCAGACTAAAGAAGCTTTTCAGCACAGACTTCCAATTAACCGAAAGACTACTGTATCACTTCTTCAAGACCAGTGTCGTTACCTTCCAAGGACCAACACCGCTCGGAATTCATCCCAGATCTAAAAAGCTGGGCGGAAAGTGCGAAGTGCAACAAAGGGTTGGAAACACGTGGAGGCTGGGACCAGTACATGGTGATCAGTGATCACACTGCATTTGGGTGGGGCTCTCGTGAGATCTAGTACTGTGCCAGCATGAGATCGTTTTGTGATCTTATGGTGGTGATTTCTATTTCCGTACGATTTGTCTGGTTTTTGCACCTGTCCTTAATCATCCATTGGCCCAGATATCATAGCGGGGTGCAAATCGCCAACTGAAGTTGAAAATCGCCGCTGAGCTTCAGGAACCGATCAATACTAGACAATCTTCCTTGGTTTCTTATTCATGCTACTAAGAGATCGGACATTAATTTCAATTTTATCCTCTGCCTCATGTATCACATTAGTGACATGGTTTTGATTTCTAGGTCCCAACCTCGTCCCGTCTACTTCCGTCTGTGACTCTGTTCTAGCTGTGAACAGCGAGAAACCGTTGCTGATTAGTTCGAAAACTTATGAGATCTCCTAGGAGTTCTAGGAGGAAAATACCCATGATTCCCCTAGATATTACATCCAAAACTCTGCTTCCAAGAATACTTTTCCATTTCTGCCTTGGCGCAGCGCTCCTTAGATTGCAATTTGCAGACCAAGTCCTCAGAAACCGGATTCCATAAAGCTGTCGTCTTTTCAAACGCCCGCCTCTCCCGTTTTGAGCTATCAACTGTCAATTATCAGTTGGACCTATTTGTTTTAGTCTCGTTTCCTGGGCCCTGGTTATACCCGTGGCACTTGACCCAATTGGACGTCGGTCCCAGAATTCCCCCTTTCTTAGTTCAAACTTCAAGCTAAGCGAGCAACTAAGAGACGTCATGTATTTCAAGAGAGATATGAAGACGTATGACAAGCGAGGATATCTGTTCACTATTTGACTGCAGTCTCCCTAATCCTCGATATCCTCCTGAGAACCCCCTCTTGCGCTAGATAGAAAGAGCGGCATTATCCAGTCTATTCAAGGAATGCACTTAAGTATTCCGCTCTCTCTAGAACTTCGGGTATTCTGGGGTATTCAACTTCCGATGCTCCTCGGTCCACGATGCCGCTTTCTCTCCACCGTAAGCCCCCCCACTCTAGAATCCCGTAAATAAACTAATCGTAGATCTTCCCATTATAACAATCTGCATCCCGCAACGCTATTTCATTTACAGAAAACCCCCACCTCTCGCCTTTCCCCTCGCTCTTCTTCTCGCCATTCTCCCCACTCTCCTTCTCAGACTTCCCCCTCCCCTCCCCCTCTTTAGCAAGCCTCACAATTTCCTTCTCGCTTTCCCTTATCTGCCGAATATACATCCGCATAAAACCATTCCTCTCCTCCGACGGATTCGTATGTTTCCGTATCTTAGCAGGAAGAGCGAAGAACGACTCTTGAACAGGCACGAGTCCCTGGGCCGCAAAGTCGAATGAGGGAGAGAGCATGGGGTCTTTGTATAGAGGGAAGGGCTCGCGGTCTGGATCTCGTCGGGAGAGGTCCACAAGGGAGTTTTGAGGGATGGTAGGTTGGGTGGCTTGGCTTGGTGGTTTCTGCTGGGGGGGTGAGAAGGGGGGTGATCATCGGGGTGGTTGGAGGGGCTTACTGGTTTTGGCGTGCTGGGTTTTAGTTCCGTGGTTGGGATGTGGGAGTCTTGGGGTGGCATCTTGTGGTTGTTTTGATGGAGTTGGGGAAGTTGAGGGAAGAGATTAAGGTGGTAGAGGTGAGAGCGTGTAAGTTATATGCTGGGTTTTGAAAGCATCTGAAGTTAAGTAATGGGGAATTGGGACATTATTTCAGTAGCCCAGAGCGAGTCCGATTTTGGGTAGTCCTAGATCTCTTTTCTAATTAGCTCCAACCCAAAAATGACATGATTTTCTCCAAGCTATCCACATAGTCTCCCAGCTTAACTAGTTTTTAACCTCTGTGACCACCACACAATCGCCTTCTCAATGCACTTAAGAACTAACCATAACTCTGAAAGATATCATAAAGTTATCGATATCCTTTTCCCTTTCACCCATACGAATCCTGGAGCTCAAAGCAAGTTCTCCATCGAGTTTTCCTCCGATCTCTCACATAAAAAAGCAATTCCTTGCAACGCCAAAGAATAAAAAGCATAATAAGAATCACCTCTCTTTCAAAATGCGAGTAAGGCTCATGATACTTTCGAACAACTAGCAATATCCTGTCATCACAGGGTATGCATACTTGAAAAGAGCTGCTAGTGTAACTACATCGCATTGCCAGACGCTTGCGCACTTGAAGCTGTGCTGTTTTCAAATAGGCATTGAGGAAGCATGGTTTTCTAAGGACTGGTACAGAGATTCAAAACTAGATAACGGATCACCACTTCCTGGTTTCCGTTGAGTTTAGCAGTCCTAATTCCTAATTTCCAATCTTGTATCTCGATACGAAATCTAGTTTTAGCGATTGAAATGTAACGAACTCTGGAAACATGAAAAAGGGAAGAAGTGCAAATTGGCAGAGCAATTTGTGCAACAGCCTTGTGCCTAGATTTGGTAGTGCTTGGCTAGGTCTTTCTGGCGTCGCGCCCCCTTTCTTGGGACCTACCGAGGCGAGTTCAGGCTGCTGGGTACTGGAGCAGTGATTAAATTCCCGTGTCTGGAGCGAGGGTACTCAACACGCGTGGGAAAGAATGCTAGAACTAGATAATGGCAAGATATCAGCTACAGCTCGCACTTTTGCTGGGGAGGAAGTTTCAAGAAGGGAAGCCTGAGATGTGCGCAGCAGCACGAGAAAAGCGTACGTCAGGTAGTAGGTGAAGATGGGTTGTTTTTAATTACGTGAAAAGAACCTCGCGTGATACAATCTAACCTCCTCTTTTCTATGTTCTTAAGTTTATCCATTCCATTCACCCTTAATCGTCACCCGTACCCACAAACTCGGATCTTAAACCAAATATTAACCCGCTCAGAACAGAAAAGGAGAGAGGAAAGTCGTAGTGCTATGAAAGGTCTTGAATGAAAGCCAGACTGGTCGAGCAGTAGACGGAAAAGGGGCGCGCCTCGAGGACGAAGAGGTTGTAATATCCAGAGAAGTAGGTCGTCGAGAGAGAGTTCATTACCTAGAGCGCTTGAATAATCGAACTCTCCTGAATTACCAGGTCTATTTCGAGGTTCAGGATCGTAGCAACCTTCCTGTCCAGGCCAAAATGCCCTATTGACCGGCCGAAGACACCGATCTGGTAGTTCGAATGGTGGGATACATGCGTAGACCGTCGATTTCCGGATTCCACTTCACCGGGTTCATTTTCCGCCTTATAATCATGCGTAGACTTGCATAGCCGATAACCACGAAGCCAAAAGCGAAGGAAACGAGCCAGTAGAGCGGAGAAAGGCTCCTGGTCGTCTTGAACACATACTCGACACCCGGGGTATAGATGATAAAAGCAGCGAGCGAGACACCAGCCAGAATGCAGTAAAAGGTTGCGCGGTTCGCAAACATGTATCTGCCGAAAGGTACGGTGAGGCGGGTTTTGCAGGCAAATAGATTGAACATCTGCATCGTCATGATGGACCAGTAATAGACGGACTGGGCTTCGGCCAGGATATCGACTTGGGTGGCGGCGTTGATGCCTTGGTAGGTTTCGGCATTGGAAGTGAAGTAGTAGGTTGGTGATCCGTTGCCTTTTTGCATGAGGTGGGCCATCTTGGGTGTGATACCACGAGAGTTGAGAACCACGAAGAAGGCGACGAGCGAGCCGATCGATTCGATGACTCCGATTTCGAGGTAGGCCCAGGAGAGTAAAGGACCGTCAACCAATACCTCAGCACCAGTGTTTTCGAATTTATCGACCCAGTATTCCTTTGTCAGGAAGAGGCCAGCTTGGTACATCATCTTTTGCATCTTAGTTCGGTTTTCCGGGGCTATAACTACACCGGCTTCTTCGTCGAAGTGAGATTGGGTGCGGCGGAGGGCACGGCGGCGGAAGATGTTGGTAGTTTCGGGAGTGACGGGCTTGCGTGGTGCGAGCTTCATGAGACCGTCTTTAGTCTCCGGAGGATCCCAGGCGAAAGAAAGAGCGGCAAAGAGTTCGAATCCGAGATCAATGACTAAGATGAGAATAGCGGATAGGGGGAGTGGGATGGGTACAATGACATAGAGCAAGTTGGGGATGACCTCGGGAGTTGAGTGGGAGATGGTGTATTGAATTGACTTCTTGAGGTTGACGAAGATTAGGCGACCTTCCTCGATACCGTGGACAATACTGGCGAAGTTATCGTCGAGCAAGATCATAGATGCAGCTTCCTTAGAGACGTCGGATCCGGACATGTTCATGGCAATACCGAGATCGGCCTTCTTAAGAGCGGGGGCATCGTTGACACCATCACCAGTAACACCGACGATATGGCCCATACCTATATATTTGTTAGTACGGATGTCTCCAGAAACTTTCAGGGGTGAAGCTGCTTACTCTGAGCACGACGAACAATCTCCAGCTTGTGCTTAGGCGAAGTTCTCGCAAAGATAATCTCATCCTTCCAGAATATGTTATCCCATTGCAAATCCGTCAAGGCATCAATCTCATCCCCATGAATAACAATTGCGTTAAACTCATCCTCTTCAATCTCTGTGATTGGCTTATTCTTGCGCTTTGCAACCATAGCCTTCGTCTCGCTGAGCATGAGGTTGATCTTGCGCCCAATAGCTTCGGCAGTCAGAGGGTGATCTCCAGTAACCATCATGACTTTGATACCAGCGGTACGACAACGGCCGATAGCTTCGCGAACACCGTGTTTGGGAGGATCTTGGAGAGAGGCGAGGCCAACGAAGACAAGGTCACCTTGGGGGTAGTTCTTGAGCTTCTTATCGAAGTGGAAATCTTCAGGGAATTGATCACCGGGCAAGAGCAGTTCAGCAAAGCCCAGAACACGGTGACCTTGGCTGGCCATGTGCTCGTAGGTTTGGTTATAGTCGGTCTTGTACTTTTCAGTCAATTCCTCACTCTCACCGTCGGCGCCGGTGAGAATTCGGTTACAGAGAAGCAGAATACGCTCGGGAGCACCCTTGATGAAAAGAGTAAGGGGACCGTTGACATGGGCCTTCTTGTGGATACTCATGTGCCATTTCGTCTCGGAGTTGAAGGGCAGCTCGAAAATCTTGGGGAATTGGTCGGGGAGAGTGTCGTAGTTCTTGAGTTGATCGGCTGCGTAGCGAATAAGACCAGATTCCGTAGCGTCACCAAGAATCTCGCGATCCTTGATTGGAACATCAGCGCGATCGAATTTGGCCCGAGAACAGAGAGCAGAGATGAGAAGGATGTTGGTAACACCTGGCTTGTCTGGAGTTGCGTAATCGTTGTCCGTATCGGCCTGGTTGGAACACTCGTAGATCTCGCCACAAGTCCAAAGATTTGTGGTGGTCATTTGGTTTCGGGTTAACGTGCCGGTCTTGTCGGTAGCCAACAACGTGATAGCCCCCAAAGTTTCTACACCTTGCAAATCCTTCACCAAGACGTTCTGGGTTGCCATTCTCTTGGCAGCAATCGTCAAGAGCATAGTAACAGTGGCAGGTAGACCTTCAGGAACCCACGCAACGAAGATGCCAATCGCAAAGTTAATAGCCAAATCTGCATTGTTATTGTTGACTGGGAAAGCAATACCGAAGAAGATAAGGGCGGTGAGGATAGCAATGGTTGCAATCATCTTGACGAAGTTGTCGATCTCGTGAGAGAGGGGAGAGTTAGTCTTATCCTCACCAGCAGTGAGACGAGCAATTTGACCAAGCATTGTTCCATCACCGGTTCGAATAACGATGCCGTAAGCTTCGCCAGAAACGCACAAGGTGCTATTAAACATGATGTTCGTAGCCTCCAGAGGGTTGGTGCGGTCATTGTCCTTGCCACGCTCTTGGGGCTCGGATTCTCCCGTCAAGGAAGAGTTATCGACGTTGCATTCAGCACCATAGATGACCAAGAGATCAGCTGGGGTCTTGTCGCCCATGCGCACGAAAACAACATCACCAGGGACCAGAGTAACAGCCTCTCGTTCTGCAATCTTGCCATCGCGAATGCATCTGCACTTCTGGGGAATCATCTGCAGGAACGACTCCAAGAGGGCCTGGGACTTTTGCTGCTGGTAAAACTCAATGAAGGCATTGATGAAGGCAACAGCAATAAGAATAGCTCCCAGATATGTCTGAAATGCAGGTTAGCAGACGCAACTGACTGGTATCGTACGATACTCACATTTTGAAAGTTGTCCTTGAAGTTAATGCCGAGCAAGATGTACTCCAAAACACCAGCCAGAATCAGCAACAAGTTGAAAAGACTGAGCAGACAATCAAGATACTTAAGGATCCAATGTCTTTTGCGAGGAGGAGTCAAGATATTAGGACCATGATCAAGAAGCAATTTGGCGGCAAGGTCACTGGTTAAACCCAATGACTCTCCTGGCTTATCCAGGTTGATACTCGTCTTGTAGCGTGCTGCAACCTCCTCAGCGGTCATAAGATGCTCATCGATATTTGCGTGTTTCTTCTCTTCCTCCTTCTCAACTTTGCGAATGCTCTTTTCCCGCTCCGAGAGGACAACAGGGATGGAGACAATGCTCATAGATCTACGTGCAATTGGAACACCATCGTGAGCACTAGGGCGACGACCGCGATCTGGTACTGCTGTTGGGATGAACTGAATTCTGTGATCTCCAGTGTGGGCTTGGGTTTGGGCTTGGGTTACTTCATGCTGAGCTCCAGGTCCGTCAGCTTTCTCGGAGATGAGATCCTTTTCGTTATCCATGATGCCAGGTGATCTGCGGAATGCACTCAGCTAGACCAGCTTGTTTTGATTGAGCTCTCCTAGGTTGTGCTGATTATTTTATTCACGATGAGTGATGCTAATTGTTGATTGCCAGCCCTATTTGAGTACTACCAAAAAAGAGGTTGGAAGTGGCGTCAAACACAGGTGCTCCGAGCTCGTGATGCCGGTAGTTCGAGGAGTGAATGTGGATTGTGGAGAGACGAGCCTTTGTCGTACAAACAATAGCCCAGCTAGCTTTACAAAGGTTATACCGCAAAGTGAATCGAAGCACTTTGATTTGTTTAGTTGTTTAATATCAA
Source organism: Bryoglossum gracile (assembly GCA_037952635.1). Lineage (NCBI taxonomy): Eukaryota > Fungi > Ascomycota > Leotiomycetes > Helotiales > Bryoglossaceae > Bryoglossum > Bryoglossum gracile. The sequence goes on along the minus strand of JAPZPB010000089.1, from coordinate 76,442 downwards.
GGTAAGCGCAATAGTCTTAAGAAAACCCTCGGCAGTGCTATAAATCTTCCTGCACTGTTCCAGCTCTGAAAAATCGCGCATTCAGAGAAATCCCTGCAAGTTCAGATGCGCAGAATGAGGAGATCCTTGGGAACGAGCGAGATTGGATGGAGTCGCCGATGCAGATATTTCACTTCTCAGATTAGACCGGTCAAAGATGTGACGCAAATCCGTACGAAAGGCGAGCTGTCATCGCTGGAAAGTGGAGATAATTGAGGTAATTGAAGTGGTCGTTCGCAAGAGAGTCAGGCCATATTCTTTTTGGGGATTCGGAATAGTCTGAATCGCGTCAGAGTTGTTGGCTTTGAGGAATGCTACATCGATATCTGAGACAACCCGCTGCGGGGAAGAATTATAAGGGACATAGGGACATAAGAGAGTAATTCCAGATAATCTTTGAGCTATCCAATGGCACCAATGGCCAAGTCTCAAGAGCTCAAAAGATTCGAACATCTGGACTGGAGCTATTGCAGGAACCAGACAATTTGAAGTCTAACGATTGAATTGTGAATTGAAAATTCAAATATCCGACTCAAAGCCTTGGCAATTAGCTTCGATGTATCGTGTTGTTTGCTATGGAGAGGTTAGCTTGGCATGATATGAATTGCAAGTGGCGTGCATCCAAAGCTATACAGCCCAAAGTAAGAGGAATAGGACAACAATACAGGGCCTCCGACAGCTACCGCTTGCTTCAAGACCTTAAAACCCTTGAAAACCGGCCGGTTATTCAGCTCCAAAGGACTCCACTGTCGGGTAAAGCATCTGAGGCATTTTTGTCGTGAACATCCCCCATTTTGAAATTAACCAGCCGAGTCATCTCACCGGTTCCAGAACATCTTCCTCGGTTATGGCCTCCAGCCACTGGATGGCACAGTGTCCTTTTCAGAGTGACACAATATTCTGCAGCTTTCTCAAAACATCGCAGCCACACGCCACTCGAGCTGCTGCCCGGTATTCTCCATACGGTAACTCACCGATGTGTGCGGAGCAGTCCAACCCATACGTCGAATGTATAGAGTTAATCCGGATACAGACTGAGGTGTGAATTTTCATACTTTCAAGATGGATAATTGGGCTCAGGACCAGAGATATTGCCCATTCTGCAGACAAAATTTATTCCCCATTTTCAACAGCTAGTGATGCTGCCCGGCTTCCAGAATGTGATCGATTTCGAAAATCTCAGTCGTGACATGGCGGGGTAATATCGTGTTGTACAAAAAGATTCTCATGAGATTCGGAGACGAGACTGATGTCGATAACTCAATCTTTGATTTCGGGCCCGGCATTTCTTTGCGCTGGAAGCTGTTGCTGCTCGGTGAGCCTTTGCTTTTTGGTTCGTCTCGTTCTAATCCAAGACATGGTTCCAAGCCTGAAAGTCAGACTCTTCCTCAAGAGTGAGCTCGCGACGCTTAGGCATATTCTCGAGATAGAAATTCGAAAGCGAAATGTCTTGTCGAAAATTCAAGACCCACCAAGGACGAGGATGATAAATAGGTGGGAAGGTTGCCTTCCTTCATGTCGTCGGATTTCTTCAGTTGAGTCAACTCTCGTGCCGGCCGTGCCGGCGAATGAATTGGGCCAACAGCATTTCGTGAACGGTTACCTGGATGTGGTAGCCTTGGAGACATTGTGAAACAATGGAAAGATGCTTGGAAAAGCACCAGAACTGAATTTGATTTTTGAAGATGTTTTTGAAGGCTGCTACTCTTAGAAACTTGGATGAAGTTGGAAACTTAGCCAAGAGTTACGAAAGCTTGCTCAGGACTTCATCATAAGCGAGAGCAAAAAGGGGGTCCAAGATTCGGGATAGTCTTGTTGATTCGCTGTTTACTCCTAAAATATTTTATGGAAGAGACAAAAGAAGGATGTGTTTTTGGGGATCTCATTCTGAGGAATTTTGAAGCCATTCAGACTCAAAAAGAGGACCCTCAAATCGATCATTGATCGCCAAATAGGGGGGAGACCTGCGCAGATCATCGACCTCCCCTGAGAAACTCAGACACGTCCCGCACGGACCCCGGTGCTCGCCCACAACTAAAAGCCAAGTCCAAGACCCAGCAAGACAATTAATTTCAGCAGCAGCAGCAGCCAGCGAGCATCTCCCAAGCACAATTCGAATACACCAAGGCCAATGTTGGCAGCAGGAGGAACATATCGCAGACTACCTACCCAGTTGACCAACCCCTCTGGCCAAACACCCAAACTCCCAAACACCGCCCCTCAAAATGGATCAAGCAGACATCCCCGCCCTCCTCTCGCGCCTCTCCAGCGACGAAGACGCCATGCGCAAGATGGCCGTCTTCAAGCTGCAATCCTCGATCAACGATCCCTCCTTCGCAGACGTTTTCATCTCCTCCGGGGGACTCAACATCATGCGCCGCCTCATCATGACCACTGGCGGCAACACCCTCGCCTACTCCCTCCAGTCCCTTTCCCGTCTGCTGGAAGTCGATATGGGCTGGGAGATATTCGAGGCTTCGGGGGCAGGCGAGCTGGTGGAGCGCGTGGTCGAGCTCATTGTTACGCATCCGCTGGTCAATATTCTGCGTGGGGCAATGTCAATACTGGTAGCGATTGTCTCGCACTCGCAATCCCCGCGCGGAGCCACAAGACCCCCTGGCGCATTCGGATTTCGAGCTTTGAAGCCTGCTGTGGCAGTCTATCCACAGTTCTTTGAGATGGTGGTTTCGCAGCTTAACTCTGCGGACCATGCTCTGTGTGCGAATGCCCTGATGTTGCTGAATGCTTTGATGAGGGATGCGATTACGACGGATACCAGGGACAATTTGACGAAGGTCAGTGCGACCGGGGAGGAATGGCCGAAGTTTATAAAGCGGCTACAGGATCTGGGGGTTATAAAGGCGGTTTATATTTTGATGCAGAGTTCCGCTCTCCAAGACTTAGCACATCCGTTGCTGGAATTCCAAGCCCTTACGAAGGTGCTGCTTAGGAAGTGGAGGGAAGTCAAGGTGGATTTGGAAAGACCTGAACATAGGAGGGCATTGAAGAGTTTACATTTGGCCAGCGCGCCAGAAAGAAAGGAGCAAACAAACGGGAACAGAATTGATGAGTTGACGGAGGGAGGGAGGAAGGGAAGCAGGAGGCATAACCCTGAGAAGTGGAGGAGACTGGGATTCGAGACTGAGAGCCCTGCATGGGAATTCGATAACACCGGGTTTCTGGGCATGATGGACTTAACTGACTACGTGCGAAAACAAGAGGACGGATTCCAGAAGATCTTGCTTGAGCAATCCTCAAAACCCCTGCAAGCAAGATGTCCAATTTCTCGCGCAAGTCTAGCGGTCACTTTGATTTTATACGAGCATTTCGAAGTCGACAAGTCAGACGCAGAGGACGCAAAGAGCTACCTAATCCTAGACGGCATGAAAAACTACGACAAGATTTTCCGCCCCCTCCTCCTCCAATGGTCGCGCCTCCACACCGCAAGTCTCCAATCCTTCTTCCGTGTTTGGAAAGCGACTGGCGCTTCTCAGGATGACTTCGAAAAAGTAGCCGAGCTCGTCCGAATCCTCGTCGAACAAGTTGTTGGCCAAGCCCCCCGTACCAAAGACGTCTTGGAAGTCGAAGAAGAGCTCCTTGAATTTGAATACTCCAGGCTCCGAGAGTTACAAATGGAGTTGTTAGAGCTAACATTTGAGGATGAATGGGGTCAGCACCTCCACCAAGTCCGCGATGAACTAAAACACGAGGCTCTCCAATTCGTCAAGGAGCAGCGGATCAGATGCCTCCTCCAAGGTGCCTGGTTCCCCCGTTCCACCCACCCGAAAGCCGAAAGCGATGCCTCCTATCCAAGCGGTAGCCGTAATAACGTCACATCCACTACCTGGCGTTATGTCAAGCTCTCACATAATCGTCGATATTTGCATTACGCGGACTTCGATGCTCAGACGGGAAAGGAACCTTTGCTGGATGCGTTGTTGGAGAAAATTGATTTGGGGACAATTAGTAGTGTGGTGAGCAATGTGAGTGCGGCGAACGATGGGAGCTCTTCTATCTCCTCTGCGAGCACTGTGAAAGACACTCAATCGCAAGTCCCAAGAAATCACTCTACGACGAAAATAACCATCAATTCCTTCGCACCTCCCTCCTCCCATCAAAACAACCACACCCAAACCAGCGCTTCATCGAACAGCCGCAACGAAGCAAGCGAACGCGCGATTCTCACCCTCATGCCGCCAACTCACAGCCTGGCTTCGGAATGGTTAGATGGCTTGCTCATGCTATTGAACCAAGCGCCAATCACAGCAGAGACGAACAAGCTAGTAGGACTGGTGAGTGAGTATGGTCTGAAGATCAGACTGCTGAACGTGAGGTTAGAGGGTGTCGACATGTGCGACCAGGAGGGGCTGGGCATGATACCAGGGAGAGAGGGGCTGGACGAGGATTATTATTATGAGGTGTGAAGTTGCCCTACAGGAGCTGTATTAAAATAGGGGAGGAGGTGGAGGTGTTTTGGTCGTTTTTTCCCCCGAGACTCATGGATCATGGTTAGATCGTCCTGCGCTTTTTTCTTTCTGATACCCCTGATGTATTAATTAGCTAGTTTGTACTGCAAGGTGTTGGACTGTGTGTTTTTGTAAACGTACTGTATCTAGCCTGTTCTGTAATTTACAGGAGACTCTTTGCAGATCAAAAAGGTCAAACTGTGTTTAACTTTCAGAGTTATCTGTCTGCAGCGATTAGGTATGTGAGATGAGGAGCCATGACAGTCATGAGAAGGTTGTTGGGACGAAAGCACGCGAGCCACAGGAGACACAATGCCAATTTATCAAGTGGCTTTTATTTTCAACGCTCAATTCTGCCAACTACATACAAGGAGCCGGCTATGATACACACCTCTGCCTAAAGTAACACTTGCAAACACGCCCGCCCAAACGCCTTCCGTAGCTCAGTGCCATTTCTTGTTCTGGTCATGCTTTGGAAAGCAAAGAGAACCGCCACACACCTGCGATTAATAGTTCAGCTCTCCCGAACCACCTCCCGCAACGGCATCAAGGTCCTCATAGCTCTTCAAACTACGTCCTTGAACAGCCTCTCTCGGACCGACAGCAGCACCACCAGCACCGTCACCCCATCGTCCTGCGCCACTGCTTGCACCGCCACGACGAGAGGCAAGCGGGGGACTAAGTCTGCCTGCCTCTGCACCGTAGCGTTGGTTTGGTCGACGGTCATAAGGGCCTGGGCGAGGGCTATTTTGGTATTGTCTACCACCGCGTCTGATGGGGCCTGCACCACGATCACCACCGAAGGGAGGCATTGCGCCGTTGAAGAAAGGAGTGAAGCCACCGGGCTGGCCAAAGCCTGCCATTTGGGGCATGCTGCCTGTGAGACCGAAAGTTTGGAGGTTGAAACCGCGGGGGGTGCCAACTACCATGTGACCGTTAGCGGGAGGGAAGTGGCCGTTACTGTTGGCGTCTGAGCGAGAGGGGGCAATGTGAGCTGGGTCGATGACATAGGTGTTGACAAGGTCGAACTATAAATGTATTAGTGATGGAGACCTGGGAGGGTTATCTAGTAAACTTACATCTTTCTTCCTCTCTTCAAGCCACTCTGGATGACGCTTCTCAACATGCTTCTGCCAGAAGTGTTGCTCCTTGAAAAGCTTCTGGCACTCGGGTACCCGACATCTGAATTTATGCTCATCTTCCTGCTTCACGAACTTGACCATCTCCTCCTTCAATGCCTCCTCAGTTGGCTTTCCACCAAGCTTACGAACATCAACTGATTCGGGCTCTAGGATCTGCAAAATCTTCTCCTCGTAGGTTTTAACCCAGTTGAAAGCGCGTTGCAATTGTTGCTCTGCCTTTGAAGCAGTACTATTGCGTTGAAATTTACGCTGCTCCCCAGGGGAAAGCTCACCAGATTCCGTTTCACCGTCCATGCTGCTACCAGTACGCTTCTTTCCTGGGAAAGGATCACCTGATGCGCTAGCTTTTGCGGCGGCCTTGCCTGAAGTGCTAAGAGTGTTGCGCGGACGGCGAAGATGTCCTCCTGGGCATTTACGAGTGAGCTCATGAATGGAGTCACTCTCAAATACACAGAAGAAACAGAAGTTGAAGACTCGGCGAAGATACTCAACCATGAGATCAAGTTGCTTCTTCTTGACCAGAAGCTCCTCATCATCGACCTCCTCGTCTAAAGCTCCCTCTTCTTCCTCTTCCTCTTCCTCGTCCTCCTCCATCTCCTCGCCTTCGTCCATGGCTTCATCAAGGCCCAAGGGGTCTCGTTCCTTCCTGGCCTTCTTGGCGACGGGAGCAGTGACCGGGGGTAGAAGCATACCTTGGTTCTTCAGATCCTCCACACGCTCCTCGATCTTCAAAACAGCGTTGAAGTCGGAGCCAAAATCTTCCTCGTACTTCTGAACCAAGCGTTGTGCAAGCTCAAGATCCCTCTCAATACGCTCAGGAGCAGAGAACAAGTCCCACAGAGCCTTCTTGCGAGGTTGGCTAGGCGGAACATGCACACCGACGTGGCATGTAAAGTCACCTCGAACTTCGTCCTTGACAGTCTTGCCATTGATCGTCTCGAGTGCCTTTTCAGCGGTTGATTGTGGCTTGGATGGAGTGGGAGGTTCCGCATCCTCATCCTTGATCTCGGGCCGGTCAATGATCATAGCAGTCTCTGGGGCCGGGTGAAGCATAACCCAGCCGATGCGATGATATCTCTTGCTAGGGTTTGGATCGCTCAAACTAAGCCACTTGAAACCACCCTCATCCTCTCCAAGATGCTCCTTGCAGAATGCTTCCAGGTTTTGACGGCTGACATGAGGCGCGATGGTCTTGATCAACAGAGTTGGTTGGAAAGCATTCTCATCTCTAATATCACTTCCTCGAGAGGGGACAAGGTCGCCAACTCCAAGGACTTCATTGGCCGCGGTTGTCTCACCCTCTTCCTTCTCAATGACGCCACCAGCTCCGTTGCTTTCGCTCTTGGGGATGCCCTCCAGAGAGTATTCGTCAAAAGTACCGGAGTCAAGATCTTGCTCCCACTGACTATAGTTTCCGCGTCTGAATTCGTTGAGTTGCTTGCGAAGTCCATCTCTGAGCTCTGCAAAGTATCTCTCCTGGAACCACTGCTCTCCCTTATGCTCTTGAACGAAACTGCGTGCCATCTTTGCCTGGAGCTCCTCCTTGTATGCATCGTAAGCAACCTGGATCCTGGCCTTCTCCTTGTCGCGATCCTCCTGGGTATCACGTCTTGGGGCGTCTCCGCGCTTGCCAGTTCTTGCACGCTCCTTTTCCTTGATCTTTTCATTCGTTCTCCACCACTCTCCGAAATATGAGAAACCAACTTGGAAGGGAAGAGTAGCTGGGTCTCCGAGCGGGTTAATGGTAATAGGAGGGGGGCCACTGTCTTGACCTGGGATATAGCGATCGATGTTGACAGGGCCTGGGGATACCCGACGGTCCCCACGGTCACGGTCTCGGTCACGATCTCCTCCTCGTCTGTTATCATAGTCTCTAGGGACCCTAGCGGGTGGCTCATAACGATCGACGGCTGCGGGGGATCTCGTACGGTCTCGAGGACGACGGCTTCGGTCAGCACCTGAAAAAAGAAGTGTAAGTACAATGGTCAAGGATAAATAAAGGCAAAAGAGCTCATGCCAACAGCCAAGGATACGACAATGCTATGTGCAACGGCGCATCCAGCCTTACAGCTGCATGCAACGCACATTGCAGACTTGAGGGTAAGACAAGTACTAATTCATCCCAAGTATAAACGTACCCGGAGATCTGCCACGGAAGAAAGTATCGGTGCGTGGGTTGTCTGCGCGATCATTTGAACGGTATCCCTCATCGCGACCACTCCAGCTTGTTCTCTCTGATCTCTCTGGGGGTGATCTTGCCGAGGCTGGCTCGCGATAGCTTGGGTATGCGTCCATCGTGCGCCTTGGTTTCGTTGTACGGACTGAGGTATCTTCTAGAGAGCAAGTTGGTATAGATTCGATAAGGTAGTCGATTGCCTTTTAGATGCCTAAGCGGAGGCAAGACTTCCTTCGGTTTGCTGGTTGTCAAGCGACACCTGGTGATTGTCGGGAGGTGTTGACAACGAGGCTACTGCTGTTTGGTGACATGATTGCCTGTCAGAGAGGAGTTCAAAAAGAGGAGGATGATGATGATGATAATGATGATGATGAAGAGGAGTGAAGCTGAATGCTACTGAAGAGTAGAATGGGTAGAAAAGTTGATGAAGGTGAGGGTGATAAGTATAATTGTGTTCAAATTCAGATCTTGAAAGGTGGGAGGTTCAGCCGATTGAACAGCGACAATCAATCTGATGATCTGAACGACCAAAAAGAAGAGGGGGAATGCATTGAAAAGGGTGCAGTTTGAAAGTTCAAAGGTGGAGGAGATATTGAGTTGCAGAAGGGATAGACGAACAAGATTGAGTATGAGGTTGCGACCTGGCATGCGCAGAACTGCGATGCGTGTTTTTTTTTCCAATGTTGAGTTGGAGATGGGAGGATAGGTCGAGGCGGAATTGCGGAGGGTTGGAGCTGTACAAAGAAGTGCTGGACCTAGTTTGTTTGGTTCTGCTGAAACGGGCTGTTGCCTGGAGGCCTGAGGCATCAGGTTTCTTGCAGGGAGCCATGAAGATGGGCCCATCCAGATACGGCTAGCGGATATTAGGTAATACTTGACAGGATAGGCCAATTGGAGATGGAGCTGGTTGGGGTTCGAGGAAGGAGGGGCCGACCTTGCTTGGTACCTACTTGGTGCTACAGAGCTTTGGTCAGGCCACTGCTTTCATCCGCAGAGCATCAAACAACAACCACTTTGTGAATAGCAACACAATTCATCTCGCCTCAACAGATAACTATAACAGACTCTTAGAATCAAGTAAGTGGTCTAACCCTATTCTCACATCCCAATTACAAGGCATAGCCTCCAGAAGAAGCCATTCAAGCACCTACGTCATGTGGGGAAGCTCTAACTTCACATGTTCCTAATTTGACATCCCATTCCACTCCACTTCAGAATTCGCCTCAGCCAAATATCTGGGCTATATAACTGCCAGTCCTCCCTCTCAGACTTCTCTCTAATAATAATTTATAGCTCGGCAAAATGACGACCTTCATCCCTTCACTCACCTTGCCTGCGGCCGTCTTCGCCAACCCCGCTGCGAGTATTCTCTTGCCGGTGTGCTTGGGAGCTGCTGTTGGATTCTCTGTTCAGCGTAAGTTTACTTGCCAATTCTGGGATTCAAAGCTAATAGGGTGCTGTTTAGCAAGAGAGACACAGAGGAAGTACATGGCTTTGAAGCAACCACCTTACAGACCACCTCCATATGTCTTTGGCCCTGCGTGGAGTAAGTATATATCACAGCTGAAGCCTTCCTCGATACTGTACTATACTAACCCCGTCAGCTCTTCTCTACGGCCTCATGGGCTATGCCGCCTACAAAGCCTACGACACTGGAATGTCGCCCCTCGCCTCCACCGAAAAACGCCTCCTAACCAAACAAGGCGCCACCCTCTACAGCGTCCAACTCGGCCTCAACCTAATCTGGATGCCACTCTTCTTCGTCGCCAAACGCCCCATCGAAGCCACCGCCGATATCGTCGCCCTCCTCGGCATCAACGGTTACCTGGCCTATATCTGGGGCCAAGTCGATCCCATCGCCGGCTGGGCCATGGCTCCCTACGTCGCCTGGCTCGGATTCGCTACCTACTTGAGTGCTGGAGTCGGATACTTGAATGATTGGGATATTAAGGATAAGGAGGTTGATATCAGCCCGGCCGGAAAAGGCACGAAGTGGGTGGATGAGAAGAAGGACTACTAAAGGAAATGAAGGAGGTGGAAAACGAGGGGGTTTTTCCACGTCCGGTACTTGACAATTGGCCGGGGCAGTAAAGGGCTCAACTCAGAACCTGAGAGGCTTATGATTTAGATGACTATGGGTAGCCGGCGTGGTGGAGTCCGAAAGCTAGGTGGTGATTGTTATGGTATGCTCTTGCTATGCGATGGTATCTGCTTTACTTCACTTTGCTCCGTGTTACTTTTCTTTGGCAGTTGCATGATAACGATACCATAATTCAACATTCGAAAATACTCGTTTATATCCAAAAAAAAAAAATTTATTCCCCGCCGAGATCCCTAACACGCGTTCCCTTTTTATCCTCCCCCTTTCCTCATCTCCAATTCCCCTACACAATATCTCGCAACCCCAAAACCCATCTGCCAAAACGCCCACAGACTAACCTCTCCCAGTTATTGAATAAACCTTGATTGCTCAAGGTTGTTCAATTTCCGGACTCCTCCAGATAATTCAAGACATTCTGAAATATCATCCACACTTCAATTTTCCATTTCATGTCTAAGATTGATATCGTTGGACTATGAAATTCCTGCTGAATATTCAGGGTATTTGAATTTGCCTGATGGCATCACCTGTTTTTATTTATTATCTGATGGTATGTTTAGTTTGAACTATATTTTTTCACTGATTGTGAGTTTCTTTTAGAGTCCTCTGCTACTCAGAGTGGCTGCTTAGACTTAACTCGCTCTTCCTATTTCTCTTATGTCTATTATTCCACAGGTAGATCTGAGTTGAAAGTTGGAAAGCTATGATGTCGTTCAATTAATCGATGGGGGTTTCGACGCGATGCTCGCTGAAATCCAATGTACTGTTTCCGAAAGAGATGTGCCGCCATCCTGCTTAAACGCCCGATGTATATCCGTAGATGTAAGAAGACCAACCCAATGCTCTCGTCCGGACAGCTGGACTTCTTTTAGATATCCTTGTTCCCCGTCCATGCTATTCCGCCCTAACCCAACTCCTCCGACTCCTCCCACCCCTTCCTATAACCTTCCCCAGCACAGTCTTCAGAAGACTAGGAGCCACCAGCCCACCCCTTCAACGCATCAAAAATAATAAAAATAAACGCACTACTCGGCGCACTTCTGATCACCGTAATCCCACACCCCCTATAAAGACCCCTAATGCCATAACTCCTCCAAATCTGCCTGCCCTCTCCCCAGAATGTAATCTTCTTCTCCTTACTATGTACACTGACCGTTTGCATCCTGCTTTTAATTGTATCTGCTGGGAAGAAGAGAAAGTTGTAGGACATCCCCGCGGAAGCGCCTGCGAGGGCTTGTTGGTGGAGGGGTAAGGATTCGAGTGGGTTATAAAACTGCGAGAAGCGGGAGTTGTAGGTGTGGAAGAGCTTAGTGGCTGTTTCCTTGGAGCCGAACCAAGCTGCGCAGCCGCCGGTTTCGCGGATGAGGGTTCCTAGTTGGCCGTTCCAGAATCCTTTCAGTCCCTGGTGTCTGAACACTTCTTTGATAACAGTGAATGGAGTAGGAGCCTTATGGATCATGCCATCTGTACTGGTAGTAGCTGGTACTTGGATCTTGCATTTCACCAACTCCACGGGCGTGAGTACCAAGCTGGTGAAGGCACCAGATATAGCGCCGGTGAGCCATAGAGCGGATAAGGGAAGTGGTTGGGTGCGGTCGTAGAGCTGGGATTTGAAGAGGGCTTCGCGGCCGGCTGATTCCCAGAAGAAGAGGGAGGAGGTTTCGAGGGCAGCGCCGACGAGGGGGGCGGAGATGCCGCGGTAGAGACCAAGGAGACCGTCGCTGTGGATGGATTGCTTGAAGCAGTCCAGGGGTCCGGTGTATCGAAGGGGGAGGTGGTCGGGTTGGGATTGTAGGCGGACTTTGACAGTGTCGAAGGGGTACTCGATATATTTTCCTGCTACGCCTGCGACCTTGTGGGGTTTTAGTTGGGTGAGGTGAGGTGAGGGGAGATGTGAAAAGGGGAAGGGCTTACTGAGCCAAAAACAATGTCTTGTACGGCGTCCATGGTAGCTCCTTTTGGCTTTTCCTTTAAGATAGAGATTGGCGGGTGTGAATAGTCTGCAGTAGTAGCCGCAGCCATGATGGAACTTTATTTTGTTTTGTGTGAGGTGGAACTTCCGTGATCGGTGGCGGGGTCAAAATGAAGCTGTTAGCTTTTCCTCCAACAGCCTTAAGTTCCAACGACAATTCGAGGAATTAACCTCAGATGTTTATCTGCGTATGATTCCTCTCCTTTATTCGATTTATCTTACTCCAGACAATTCACCGGTTAGTGTTGGTATTGGTGTGAGTCCTAACCAGAGACTCGCGTCGTATTCTGGTGACACAATGAAGGCGGTGACGGGACAAGGAGGTAGAGTTCCAGCAGACAATTGTTGGATTGCAACAAGCAGCGGAGAAGTGAGAAGGCAATAGAGCACTTCCTGCTTTTCTCAAGCTTCCATCAGAAACTGCTTGCCAAGATTTAGAGAGTGGAGCATTTCGTAGTTATATTGCGGTGTGGGCAGAAGACGTCGACCCTTATCGATTGGTGCTATCGTGGAAGCATTGCTGAAGCGGTCAGAGTGAGGGGCTGCGCTGTTTCTCGACTGTGACAATGGTGTAAAAGCGTGTCGTATGATTTTGGGTATTGGGTCGGGGTCGTGGTGAGAATTTTTGAACTATTTTAGAGAATGTTATGAGTAGTGAGCAAGTGGCAGTAGGTAGTGACAGTGATGCTTTCAGGGGGAGTTGAAAAGAATAAAAAACCACGCAAAGATCTGATATGTAGCGGGCAAGGAGGCGGCGGTGGGCGGAAGCTAAAAAGGCCGATGCCGATGTCGAGGGGCAGCAGAAATTTCTTATCGATAAGGGAATTACTGATCACAGACCCGACTTTTTGGGGCGAGGCAGGCGCTCCTGAGAAACTGAGGAAATCCCTTGAATCGTTTAGAATATCTAAGCCATAGTTCAAAGATTCAAACGAATTAAATAACTGGGCGGACAACTTTTTTTGAGTTGTCTGGTGAGGAAAACCCGAATTTCTGAGCCCGACTTGTAGGGCCGTGCCTTATGTGACAATCGCTGTTTTTCAGCCCACTTGCATCTGTGACAGCAACTTCTACAAAATATCTCTACAACTTAATCTCTTTAATTAATTACTCGAGATGTCGGCAGAAATTCCAACACAGGTAGCCGGCCAGGAGGCTATGGCCCAGGCCTATGGCATGCGCAAAAATGGTACGTTTGCTAGAGCTCAATTGCACAACTGTGCTAAGAAATTCTCTAGGAAAGCAATGGAAGGCTACGAAGACTGCGTTCAGACCGAAGGCTGGGAATCAAACATATGAGAAGCGCCAGGAGGAGAGGAAGCTTATGGCAACTGTAAAAGCCAAGGAGAAGGAGATGAAGGACGAGAAGGAGGCTGAGAGAGTGGTAGGCTCTGCTGGACCTTGATTCGGAAATGGAACAGGTACTGATTCTCTTCTAGAAAAAGGTCGAGGCACTCAAGGCGAAGCGTATTGCAAAGGAGGAGAAGGCTCGATATGAGAAGTTGGCAGAGACGATGCACCGCAAGAGAGTCGAGCGGTTGAAGCGGAAGGAGAAGAGGAACAAGATGTTGAAGTCATGATCGAATGGGCTTGTATCCTTTTACAACGGGAGTTCTGGCATGGAAAATATTCAGGGCACGGGCAATGGCGTTCTGGGAGGCGGAAGCTTTGTACTGCGCATGGGTTGAGTCTTCCTCGATATACTGGAGCTTTCCTCCGGCTCTGTAGTACGAAGTACTCGCTACGCTTGATCAGTCTGTTGAGGATGTTTGATTGTGACACCTGGATAACCATTGGGGTGGAATTGCGTTGAAGGGAGCTGGCTCAGGACAAACTCTAAGTGCCAGATCCGGCGGGGACTCCTCCTCAGTCTCGACGAAGAAAGCAAATCCCTCAAATTCCACAAGACAATCGAAGACCAATACGTTGCAATTTACTGGCAGCCAATGAACTTGATTAATCCAAAGTGACAACCTTTCTTTCTCGGGAGTATTCCGTTCCCCACATGAGATTTGCGTTCGTGGCTCGCTCGGCCCACTGCAGCAGCTCTTACCTTGGTTCAGCCTTGCTCAGATTCCTTCATCAATCAACCATGCCGAATACGGGGGGAACGCCAGAAGTTCCCTCCTACAAATATTCCAATAATCTTGCTTCGCCGACTCGTCCCAAACATCTTTCGACTCGCTCTATAGCTGAAACCTCACCGCTGCCAGCGTCGAAGTCTCACAGGCACCACTATCACCATCCGCATATCTCCATACCTCACAGGAGGGAGAAGGATCCGCATAATACCCAGATCAGCCTGCAGTCGCAGGGTGACGAGTATTATAGGAGTGAGGGGCCTACACCAGCTGGGAGTCGGGATGTGAGCCGGCAGGGAAGTGTGTTTGCTATGTGTGTAGATGAGGGGATTGGGAATGGGAGAGTGAGAAGAGAGGTCACGGAGGGGGAGGTACAGGAGGAGAGGGAGAAGGGTGTTCAGATGGCTACGTTTGTCTCTTCTGTACTGTTAAGTGATCATAGTGCTGACAGTTCTACAGAGAACTGTTTAATTCTCTCATGGATTTAAACACTCTCTCGAACAATACCACACGGCGACTGGACAACACCTACTACTCCGTCTTGGAAAAGCTCAGCGTGCTGCAGAATACAATCAGCTCTCTGAAAGAGCTAGCTGCTATGACGAGGAAACTAAACGAGAATTTCACTACTGAATCGGAGGGGATCGTCACGGATGTGACTATGCAACTAGACAATTTCGAAGATTTCACTGCACAAGAGCAGAAGATACAGAGCCTGGCAGAGAGGATCAATGTAGGGCGAGAACAGATCCAAGTCCTGGCCAAACGAGTAGAAAAGGTCAAGAATCGGGTCGAGGGCTGGGAGAAAGCGGAAGGGGAATGGCAAGACAAGACCAGGAAGCGGTTACGAATCCTATGGATCTTATCCTCAATCGTGGCCGCAATTCTCATTGCAATTTGGGCATTCAAACATGCACCAGCAAGAGCTCCTGAACCACCAACGAACGCAACAAATATGACAGGTGTGCTAGGCAAGATGCTAGATGTGGAATCTTTGAGAACCAAGAACTCGAGCTGGAAACTCGAGACGGATATTGGGGACGCCCTGGCTGGATTTAGGGATACCGACCAAGAGCTCGAAGAAGACCCGCGGCTTCGAGCCTTGGATGAGTTGTGATTCACAACTTGGTATTTTATACGAGTTCTGATAACGCCAAAAGAGTTAAGCTTAGGAATTGTCAAGAAATAGCTGGAGGGCTGGAAACGGGTAGATGTAGTTAAGACTCAGTCAGCTGGTTGCAGTACTCTCGATATGGAAACCTAGGCCCTGGCAGAAAAACTCGCACATGAAACACTTGGCATCCGTCCTGCTGAAATCTATTTCCATACAAATAAACTCTGCTTGTTCACAGCCTTACGGAAAGCCTCCCATCTTTACCTCGTTATGAAGGGACAGTACGAAGTAGTCTTTAATACTTCGTGATAACTACTGTAATAGATAACTCTCGTACTCCAGATTAAGCACATCCCCCCATCGGGCCATGAATCAAGCGCTTTACTGCAAAATTAGAAGTCAGAGACCAGTAATGGACTCAAAATTTAGAGTCGATCACACCAGGCGGTACTGTTGCAGT
Organism: Bryoglossum gracile; assembly: GCA_037952635.1. Classification (NCBI taxonomy): domain Eukaryota; kingdom Fungi; phylum Ascomycota; class Leotiomycetes; order Helotiales; family Bryoglossaceae; genus Bryoglossum; species Bryoglossum gracile. Next base: position 60,891 of record JAPZPB010000089.1, on the reverse strand, counting down.
TGTCTCAGCGGGATGCGCTCAGCGCGATGACGAAGCCCAAGCCACATCTCACATCCTTGTCACCAGTACGCAGCAGATCAAGATCAAAATCTGTGAATAATGATAGCTACAACTACTTCGAAGATCCACATGACTACTCCTTCCCATCGTCTATTGTAGATCGACTATTGAATTCTTTTATTGTACATACTTCCCGAGTTTAATATTCAAGTACCGATTCTTTGAGGCTGTGCTGAGCTTTCTTTTCTTGTGACTGAATTACCCCGCTAAAGGCACAAAGCACAGTAAGCTTTCAGCAGAATCGCAAGCCACGAAACAGCAGAAGGCAGACAAGTCACATCAATAAAAGGAGAGCTTCATTCATACATGAATTGGAGGTACACAGGAAATAGGAAACAGGAAAGAAAAGGGAGTGCATTGGAAGGCATGGCAAATCCAGTCAACATGACGATGGCAAATGGAGCTGCTAAACCTCCTGCTCTCAAAAGCGGAGATACAACGCATGGCCAGGCGCTTACTGGAAAACAAGAGCACTGTTTGTCTCCTGTCTATCTTCTTTTTCCGTCCATCACTATATGGTATACTGAAAGCAGGCAGATCTGAAGCGCGAGCTCATCTCCCAACAAGTGAAATTTGAGATCACTGAACTCAACTCCCCAACCGCCCTCCAACGCTTCGGCGCCCCCTTCAAATCCGATTTTGGCGAAGTGAGTCCACTGGATAGTGAGCTGCCGATTTTGAGGTATATTTTTGTCCATCATGTCAGGGAGTTTCCGTTCTTGGACAAGGCAAAGGAGAAGGAGTTTTGGCAGGATAAATTGCAAGTGGTACGTATAAAACTTCTCTGGCTGTGCGGTTATGGGGTGAATGAGTGGATATTTAGTAGAGGGATAAGAAAAGATGTGCAGGAGAGGAGTGGGGAGTTGAGGAGAGGGATGCTAATGTGAAGCCTGCCAGTTTCTCCAATCCTTCGCCAACAAACATATCTCCTCCTCCGAAGACCGACTCGAAGAAACCAAACGCCGCAAACTCTCCATAAAATGCCAAAAGTTAGTCGAACTCATGATGGTCTCCGGCATCCCAACCGCCTCCGGCTACGAGGAGCGAATCCGTTTCTCCGAGCTCGAAGTCGTCGACGCAGGCGCCATTGACAACGGCGTCCTCCATACCTTACCAGAGGGACATTATGTGAATGGATGGGATGTGAATGTTGCTGCTGTGAGAACGACGAGCGTGAAGAGGAATATTAGGTACCACAAGCACGCGGAGTTTATTCTCAGAGTGAAGCGGAAGAATGAGCTAGAGCATTTTATCGGAAGAAGATACGGGGATTTCACGCGTCTACACAAGCGCCTACGCCAGGAATTACCAGGCAAAGTCCTCCCTCCCATGCCGAAGAAAAACAAGCAGAGTTCCACGACTTCAAATTTGCTCAGCGGAGTGATGGGCAAGGATGACAGTGATGCTTCAAGCGTATCTTCGGTATCAACGATGGGAACTATACCCCAAGTTCAGACGTCGATGAATAATCTGAGTGTGAGGGGTCAGTCGAAAATGCCAGGCGCCTTTCCGGGGAACCAGCAGTTGACAGTTATGGCAGAACATAGGCGGAATTTGAGCGTGACGAGTTCGGGGAGGGCGAGTCCGAGGTCGAGCATTGATGGGAGACCGCTCACTCCTGGGACTCCAGGGAAGGATGAGGTATGTACCTGCCTTTCTGCTGTTGGGGCAATACTAATTGTGTGAAGCCTGTTCTTTTGTGGCGCGAAAACCAGAGAATCTCATTAAGAGCTTTTTTGAGAACTCTACTGTCTAATCCCCAGATTGCCGGCACAAGAGCAATGGAGGAGTTCTTGGCTCTTCAGCCGATGACACCTACTGATGCGGATGTTGAGGATATCACGAGACGGAAAGCTATGGATGAGAAGAGAGTTGAGGAGCAGAAGCAGTTTTATGAGGTTGCGAGGAAGCGTGCTGCTGAGTTGGATGTTTATATGGAACAGTAAGTCACCTCCTTCCTGACTGCGAGCAGCTAATGACCGGGTTAGATTCCGCCGGGATATCATTGAAAGCAATGGTCTCACAAAGCTCTTCAAAGAAATTAAGGAGAAACCAACGATCCAAGACCTTAGCATACAATACCAGAAGTTCGCTGAGTGGTTGAGAATCGAAGTCGCGGCAACGATTTACCATCTTTTCCTAGCAGAAGACAACTCTCCAGAGCTGTTTGCTCAAGCGAAGAAAATCCACTCAATGATTCCATACATCATTATCAAGAACGCCATTCGGATAGCCAACCCAGCGGCGGTCATGGCTAGCATTCTAGATATTTTCCTAGCTCAGCCGTTTGGAGCTAGATCGCTTATGCAGCGAATCTTCTCTCTAACACTCAACGACGGTATCCGGAGTTTCCAAAAATCTATAGATTCGGTTGTTGGAAAGATCGGAGAGCCGGTGTTCTGTGAGAAAATCCAGAAATTCTCAGATGCATCGGAAGACGTCAAGAACACAATCCGATCGGAAGCAGTAATTGACGACGTGGATCTGATAGTTGCGATCCTCCGATCGGACCTCATTGAGCCACCCCTAAACTCTGAGCAAATCGGCAAGATCTTCAATGCTTATGTAGCATGGAATAATGCTGTGGATAATGTTGATGAGGAGATGAAGCAGGGTGCTCAATTATTCTCGTACTTGAAGCAGCTTTTGAAGTTGAATACGAGACAGAGAGATAAGGCTATGATGTTGAGCATGATTGAGGAGCCAGTTACGCTTCATTTGCTCAGGGATCTGTTCACGATCTTTTACGAGCCGCTTGTGAGGGTTTATAAGTCTGCGAATGTCTATAACTCAGTTACTGACTTTGCTGTATTTATCGATGACATGATACAAGTTAGTTCTCTCATGTCACACATCGAGATTTTGCTGATTGATTTTAGGTTGTCGACAAATGCCGCGAACAAGACGTCTCAGCAGACCCCAACCAAACAGTCCAAGCCTTCATCGACCTCTGCCAACGCCACGAGCACAACTTCTACAAATTCGTCCACGAAGTCCACACTCACGACAACGGCCTCTTCACCCAGCTTATGGGCTGGATCGAAGGCATCCTCGAGTTCCTGCGCCAGGGTCCTAAAGCCGGCAAGCTCGATATGAACGCCCTCTTCACCGGCGCTACCTCCATGGGCCAACTTGACAAGGAAAAAGCGGTTGCAGAAATTAACTCCCTGATCTCCTGGCAAGAAGCCCGTAAGAAATGGCACCAAGACAAAACGCGCCAGAAGATGGCGGCGGAAGGTGGTGGCGTTAGCAGGGCAGAACTGGTGCCGGGGGGAATTGCGTTCAAGAGCACGGATTTTGGCTTGGATCAAATGGATTTGCAAGATATGAATTATGAGGAGGATGAGGAGGATAGTAGTGGTGAGGAAGAAGACGATGATGAGCTGGATCCGATTCAGGCGGAGCGGAAACGGAGGGCGAAGAAACAGGATCATCTCAGGAGGACGGCGGGGGAGCCGGTCAAGCCAGAGGTGAGTGAGGTAGATAAGCTGAAGGAGAGTTTTGGAAGTATGTTGCGGATGGTGCTTGCTGAGTAGGGTTAGGGTTTGGTTTGGGGTGTAAATGGGCTGCTACCAGTGGCAAGATTGGGACAGGTCATAGTAGCTTTGGGGTAAAGAGATGCATAGAATGCATCATAATGGATAGATGAGAGATGGAAGTAAATGCATGCCTTTTGCCTCTCGGCCGCTCTTCTTGGGCTTGCATCTCGTCTGGTATATTATCGGACAATCCTTCTCGCCCGATGCGTCGAATGATTAAGTGGCTTCGGATTTCCAAACAAAAGGAATCTAGTTACGAGCCAATCGCGACTTAGATATCTGTTCGTGCCTTTGTCGAGACTGGCGATAGTTTCGCTGCTGGCCGTCTCGTACACCGAGTACCAAGAACACCAACTTTCACCAAACTTCCCCACTTTCTCAAACCAAACCAACGCCACTCTTCCCTCCAAAGCTGAAGTCCATCCAATTGCTAGGCCCTCATTGTCGTGAGGCTGCAAATAAGCAAGTCTGCCTAATCTGCCTAGAATCTTCAGCTCTTCATTGGACTTGATGCCAAGAGCCCACCCCCGCCCCCGCATAAGTCCTACAGCTTGCAGTTATAGCTGCAGAATACCAAATGCTAGCTGTTGTTTCAAAACCTTGGATTGGGCAGTTATGATTCACAGGGCTAGGCAGAAGCTGGGCGCTACCGAGAAAGAGCGACTTCAGGGCTGATACTAGGTGTGACATAGGGGCATATAAGGCTGGCTGTCCCTAAGAAGGGGTGAGCTTAAGACAGCTTTCGAGCAGTTTTCCTGTTGTACGTAACCTTGTTTCTATAATCTATAGTCTTGTGCTTCGGTCCAAGTTCGTCGCTCACCATTTCTTCATTTCCAATAACTCGTCGCCGCCACCCCCGTCGTCGTCATCACCCTCGACGTCTACACCTCAACCCCATTCCAATATTTCCCGTTTGCATGACCAAAATGACTTCTATCGACTACGACTCCGATTGCGAGGAGCCCATCATCATCAGGGTTGGCACTCCCTCTGACGACAAGGACGCCACTGATCAGAAGCCCGATTCAACTGCCCCCGCTAACTTCCCGACCTTCTCTCTCAGTGGCGCCGTTAAAGTTGAAGCCGGAGCTGTCTGCGAGGTCAAGGACTTATACAAAGGTCACGACAATTGCCCCTGCTGCATTCAATGGAGTGTTGAGCCGCAGAAGAAAGTCTCGACTACAGCTGCTACTGACACCGGTGCCTACGCCATTCTCGCACGAAAGACCGAAGGACATGGGGATTTGGGACAGGAGAGGAAGTTACATTCGATCGTGATCCAAAGCGAGCTAATCCGCAAGGTGCTCGAGAAGGTGTTGGAAGGCTACCCTGGTGTAACTCCTGGTTTGGAAGAGTTGTCCGTCGAAGCTCCATTCGGATGTTTCTACCACCGCTGGACAGAGCTCACCGAAGCCTTCAAAGCCAGCACTGGGGAGACTACCAAGCACCTTGCCCTCCTCCTCACGCTGCTCGAAGAAGAGTTTGAGGTCACGATGAAAGTTGTAACAGACATGCTGAAGAACAACGTCATCGAGCATAGGTACCTCTGGGCCGTCTTCATGCCCGGAGAGCTCATTCATGTCAAGAATTCAGATACGAATGGGCAAGACTCAGCGATGAAAATGTTGGATGGGAATCTGTATGATGAAACATTGAACGGAGGCAATAAGGGCTGGGCCGTGACCTGCAAGCACATCGACTACAATGGCTTCATCACCGGGTTCGGCACCACACGCGTCAAGATCCCCGAGTTCAAAGGCACGACCTCCCTCATGGATCTCCCCATCGTCCCGCTCCGTTTCCACCCTGATAAACTCGAGCTCGAGAGACGGCTCTTGGCCCAGGGAAAGCGCTTTGCGGAGTTGAGAAATGGTGCGTTCCAGCAATATCAGGGCAGAGCGACGCAAGTCAATGATCGGGATAAGACGAGTATGGAGGTTCAGGTTAGTGGGAGGGTCATGGTTGATCCGTATGCGTATTGGGAGTTTAACCAGTATCGCAATGAGATGCGTCCACTTCGTCCCCTCGGCGCCCCGGATCCAGTCATCGTTTCCCACGTGTATGTCCCACACCCAGGTCCTCCTCCGCGCCGTCCAGGAGGACCTAGACATGGTAGACACCCGCCGCCTCCGCCTCCATATCACGAACCTGAACCACTGTACTACAACGAATCCCGCGGCGGACGCAAGAAGGGACGGCCAAGTCCGAGTGATCAAACGGAGTTGAATGACGAGCAAATGATGACCTGCCTCCCGTTCATCAGAGGCTATTCATTCAAGAGCAAGGAGTGGCTGTTGTTGAATATCGAAGACCTATCCCCGGTCGTCTGGATGGAAGGCCTAATCGACAACCTCGTCCTCCCCTCCGAAGAAAAAGATCTACTCATGGCCCTCACCCGCAGCCACTCTAAACACACTTCCTCGTTTGACGACTTCGTCATCGGCAAGGGCCGCGGGATGATAATCCTCCTCGACGGTCCCCCAGGAGTAGGGAAGACCCTCACCGCCGAAACCATCGCGGAAACACTTCGCGTACCGCTTTACACGATGAGTGCTGGCGAGTTAGGGACTAGTATAAACAACGTAGAGCGCAAGCTTGAAGATATCCTCGAAATGGCCACTCTCTGGAACGCAATCCTCCTCCTCGACGAAGCGGAGATTTTCATGGAAGAGCGCAGTCCCTACGATCTCGAGCGAAACGAGATGGTCTCCATCTTCCTGCGCCACCTCGAATACTTCAAAGGCATCATGGTTTTGACCACCAACCGCGTGCAAACCATGGACCTCGCCTTCGATTCCCGCATCGATATCCGAGTTCATTACCCGGAGCTTGATGTTCCGGCCAGGAGGAAGGTGTGGGCGAATTTCATCAAGAAGCTGCCGCAAGGGAGTAGTATTAGAGAGGAGAAGGGTGTAGAAAAGGGTATGGGTGTGAGGAGTTTGTTGAGGGAGAAGGATAGGAAAGGGAAAGGTGATGGTGAGGAGGGTGAGTGGGATCAAGATGAAGCGTTGGACCGGTTGGCGAAGTTGGAGTTGAATGGGAGGCAGATTAAGAGTGTGGTTAAGACTGCGGTTTTGTTGGCGCAGGAGAGGGGGGAGACTGTGGGGATGGAACACGTGAGATGTGTGGTACGCATCACGAGGGGTATCGCGCTTTAAGGTTGAGGCTGGGGCTGAGCACTTGGCTGGATCTTGAACTCGGCTGGACTGGAAAGGTGTCACTGAACTCTAGGGAATGTGTTTGAGTTCCAGGCGGAAACCGACAGACAACGTGTTTTCTTAGACAATTAAGTTTTATTATTCTTCAACATAGCAATATCAGTCTTATTCAATCTTTCTCATTTCCCCTTCACATCTCATCTCCTTCCTTTCCCTCGGTTCATACAAAACATTTCCGCTACTTGTCCTTCCTCAAGCGAGCCCCCTCAAGCGAGGATGAGATCAAATCTCTCTACCTAGTTTTCAAAAGTGGATATGAGATATATTAGCCAGCTAAGCAACTCCTAAGTCTTGCCCACCATTAATTATCTCTCCTGTAGAAGATCGTTCAATGCTGCAAAGTCTCCATTGCTAGCCTCCACAGAGTTAAAAGATAAAATCTAGAAGAAAAACATGTTCCAACCAATAGTGGTGAAGGATTTCTTTTAGCCGTCTCGACTTCTATTGCCCTTCAGACACTAATCTCCAATTACACCTTGAATATACAACTTAGTTTGAAACTAGCTTTGTTTTGAATCTTTACGTTATATCGGGTCTTAAATCGTGTAAGTAATTGAGATCATGTTAGTTATTGGAGACTTATTAGATATTTAAAATAGCCAGAGAGTTTTGCCTTTAGCTCTTTCAAGGACAAGAAGAATTAGCCTTGTTGCTGGTTAAAAGGTTTTCAACTGCAGCTTTGTTTCCCTGCCAATTTAGCCACATTTTACTCTTTATTTTAAAAGGAAGAACAGAACGCTAAAGTCTCGCTTAACGGGAGAACATCTAGAGTATAGTACAATGCTTATACTTTGTACTTACGAGTTAGTCCTCTTGGCCTAAAATTTTCGTACAAGTATAAAGATCTCCAAATCCCATCCCAATACACTCCTCTTCTCCTCACCAGCTATCAGGTCCTCAGTTCCATCTCGAGATAACAACGGCTTACAAATCGCAGGTCTTTTGCATCCTATCAATCTTTCTATCCCTCATTCCAATCCCGTCCAATCCCATCCAACTAGAGTTCCGCCTCAATAGTTATATCAGTTCAGTCAATTTATCAGTCTCGTCATCAGCTATGTCTTTCATCACAATCTCCACCATACCGAACATATCTCCCATTATCATCAACGCACTCCACCCCTCTGAGCGCCCCCAGACCTTCCCGATTTCTGATTTTGAGACTACGTTTGCTTGTCCCGTTCCCGTCCGCTGGGAACGCTTAGCTTCTGATTCGGAATTCACGTTCCGCTGCCCCTTTTCTGCTATCCCCTCACTTGCAGAGTATGAGTTTACTTTCCGAATGCCGTTCCCTAATTGGCCTGACCTTTCACACTCTTTAAACTAGACTCTAGCTTGGAGTAAGGGAGACGGGGAGTTGTTGAGAGAATAATTTAGGTAGGTAGAATATTAACGTTGGGGAAAATAGCGTAATGGAGTGCGATGGAATCTGAAGACTATAAAACCCAGTTGTGCCTTGCTTGATTTGAATCAACTGCTTGATCGGTAGGTCCTTGTAAGCGCAACTTTGTTACCAACTCCCCTACGTGACCTTGACTATGGAAACAAAATGAAGGTCTGCAGGACTCGATAATACCCCTAATGTATGAACTTCAGCGCAAGTATTATAAAGCAGTCAATACAGACAATGCAAAGCTGCAGGTCTCGTATAACACTTCAGAGCTGTGAAGTGTTAAATTCCGCGAGAATAGGAAGCTCTGCTAGGGCATCCGTATACACCACAATATTGGCACGCCAATATGCCAGCTATCCTGTCGGAAAGGGCATTGCGTCAATGGGTTCCCTTCAACCTGAAAATCCAAAACAAAGTTACAAAAATCAGTCGCGCACTTCACAGCAACTAAGAGTCGATAACTCCTTTCGTGAAAAGGCAACTTCCACGAGAGTCCAAAATTATAGTATAGAGACCATTCGAATTGAAATGAACAATTATAATAATAAGATCTTACAATAAATACCAACTTACTGTGCTGTCGAGCCTTGGGCTCGGAAGCGCCGCAAGAGTGGAGGCGAGACTTATAGGGTTATTACATGTAGGATTAGGGACAATCAGAAAATGATCATACCATTTCAGCTATCTTGACGACAGAAGAGCTGTTGAAAAGACCGGTTAGCAAATTGAAGAAGAACTGGAACTGCCCATGCTCTACCATGCTCTTGGTAATTCCCAATACCAGTCACGAATCGGGGTCCCACCCTACTCTTCCAACCGTTCTTCGGCGTTCAGATTCTTATTCTAGGAATTCCTGCAGTCCTTTATCAGTTTCTGGATACAACTTTCCCAATGAGACGGGAACCATTCGCAATCTTTCCATCCTGGAAGTTGAGAAGTTTAAATCAGGAACCCCGCTGATCCCCCGCATTTGATATCCGGCCAACTCGGGGAACCTTATATCACCGGTATCAATTGGCCCGAGGTTTGCCAGCATTTCCAAAAAAGAATCCCAACTTTGCCGGCGGTGACAAAGATCTCCAATCTCATTTCGGCCCCTCACTTCAACAAGGTTGACAGGGCCGAAAACATAGCTAGCATGCGTGTGTTGACGGGGAAACGCCGTGCGTTCCTGAACGGAGAAGATTCGATTTATGGAGATAGTTAATATCAGCCTGATGACGGTCGAGATACAAAAATGGGAGGCGAAACTGGCACGCGATTCGGTCATTTTAGTGTGCGGAGGTGACGGGGTATAAAACTGTAAGTGAGCCCACGAGTCAAGGTTTGTTCATCCCTCTCTGTCTGTCTCGAGTTCATGATGTTGTCAATCAGAAGTGCACTTCAATTAGCACTGCTGCTGGCGGTTCCAGCAGCATGCATACCCTTTGCCAGTTCCTCTTATGTCTCATCACTTCCTGCAAACTCTCAGAGTTTATTTACCGAGTCAATGGATTGGATGGATGGTTTCTATGACCCTGCTGCGGGATATCTCTTCGGTGAAGGTTCGTCCTCAGCATTGAGGCACGAGACAAGAAGTTCAGCGTGGTATGCCATCGGATTGTTGGCAAGAAATGAGGGAACGGATGTTGCGGATGCGTTGAAGATTATCACCAATGTTATCTCTGGGCAATACAAAGATCCTGCTGATCAATGGTATGCCTTGAAACCATGGACTTTGTACAGTACACAGCACTGACAAAAATCAGGTATGGCGACTACCAGAAGGAGCCAGAGGAGCCTACTGTCGGTACTGCAGCATATCCCAAGAATATCTACAACAGTTGGGATCCCAATTGGCGCGGATTTATTGGAACCGCATTCATCATTGGTCTTGAGGAATTCCCTGACCTCATCACGCCTGAGGTGACAGAGCTTTTACTTGAGTCTCTTAAGAATAACACAATTGGCGATTCTTACAGAGTAGGTGGGGTAGATGGTGATAATCTCTACCCCGCATATACGAATCCTGTAAGTTTACAGCTCTCAAAGTAGGATTTCAAGCTAACAATCCAGTCTCTCATGCGAGCCTTTGCCTCGGGCTGGGTTGGCCGTCGTATCAATGATACAAACACAACCCTTGCCGGCGAATACTACGCCAATCAGGTCCTTACTCTATTCAATCGCTCAGAGACCCTGTCTGAATTCAACTCCGGCACGTACACTGGTGTTTCGCTGTACGCACTTACCCTCTGGGCAAAGTACCTTCCAGAGGACTCAGTCATGAAGCAGAATGGAGCCCGCATGATTCAAGCAACTTGGGAATCCGTCTCCCAGCTTTGGCACCCGCAATTGAAAAACGTAGCTGGGCCTTGGGACCGCTCTTATGGCTTTGACATGAACAGATATCTGTCTTTGTTGGCACTTCACTTGTGGAATATCATGGGCAAGGAGAAGTCCTCAATCATATCCAAGGTCCATTTACCCTCAAAATCCTAAATAGATTCACTACTAATAAAAGATCTAGACTCCAGCAATGTCACACGTTGGCGATTTTTCCTACGCACCTCTCATGGCCATCCTCGCCGGGTTCCACAACTCTCTTGTCCCAGCCGATGTAGTCGCCAGACTCGAGAACTTCAGCGGCGAACACACCTTCACTTCCTCCGCCTTCTCGCCACCCTTCGATATTTACCCAAGAAACATCAGCGCTTGGCTAGCAAACAACATCAGTATCGGCGCTGAGACATTCAATGAGACCGTCATCGGCGGACCAGCCACCAACCCCGCCACTTTCAACCCCGCCGTCATCCAGTGGTGGTCCGGCGAAGAAGTCGCCAACATCAACTGGTACGCGACCGAATACGCTCTTGACGCCGTTGCTTCCCCGGGCATGCTGAACCTCACCTACCCACGCGGCAGCTCGTCCTCTATCTTCTCTCTCATTATCACGACTTTCAAGAATGCCCGTGATGTCTCTTCCTGGGCCGATGTGCAGGGCTTGGACGTCACAATCTCAGGAAATGTGAATATGACTTATGAGATTGGGTTTGCGGGAGGGTATGGAGGTGCGTATAAAACAATTAACGATTTCGAGTTCTGGAACTTCACGTACTCAATGCCGGCGGACTTTACGGGGACGCCGAATTTGTTGTTAGAGGTTGAGTTGAAGTGAGGGGGAGGCGGAAGTCCGAGTTATGAACTGATGACGGATGGAGGAGAAAGTAGTGCGATGATGAGATATTGATAATGAAGTAATGTATCCCTTCAAACTTCCTTTCCGTTGTGATTCCAAAGACCCGATGCCATGACCTAGAGAATCTTGAACTCCCTTTTCATGTCCAGCTATCATTACGCTCACAGGGCCTTTCCATTCATATCTGGATGAATGTAACACCGACTTTCTGTGTCTTTCCTTCACCCGAGTCTGAATTTCTTCCCTCTTTCCCAGAGCAGGAAGTGGATGTTACAAACACTTTGTTCAAGCTTCCCTCTTCCCTTCTGTTGCTGTAGCGTTTTACATTACTTCCTTGTCCATATTCATAAGGTCCATGACCTGGCTACCCGAGGACACGGCAGCTGCTGGAGGAAGAGACCGGGCGCTAGGAGTATTGCCATTTCGCACGGCTTGGATGCAGATAACGAGACAGCTGATGGCCGAGGTATCAGGGCAGTTATCAGGACGCGCGTAGATACTGAAAGCCACTTCGCCTGGGACGACTCGGAAGACACTAGCCATGGCTTTTTTATCGATCACAGCCAAAGCGTAGTGTGGTGAGCTGAGTTTGCTGTTGTTGGCGAGGTGGTTTGCCAGTCCTCGCCTCAAGTCGAGCATGTCGTTGGAAACAACCTCCTCTGGATCTTGGGTCGCGATTTCGTAGCCGCTAAGCCAGTTATGTGGAGGGAAATCGAAAACTAGGTGTAGAGCCGAGGTCTCGTCTCCGAAAGAGATGGATGGGGATGTACTTCCTGGTGCATTCTATTGACATGGTTAGTGATGCCTCGATATGAAGATGTTTTGATATGTACTTTAGGCATAGAGACTTTGCCATTAGCAGAAAGAGATACGAATTGTAACCGAACGTCGACGACAAGATTGATCCCCCCAGACGGAATGTCAAAGACTTGGTACGGCTTCCCCTTAGCATCCGTACCGGAGGCCTGGTAAGTACCACCAAGAGCCATAGTGAGCAGCGCCATTCCTTTTGCGGCACTGCTTGTGGTGAATCCCAATGTGGGCGGGCCAAGAGTCAAGTTCCAAGCTGTGGTCCAGCGATCGCGAGTGCGTCTGTCGCTATCATGAGTCGTTATTGGGATAGTGGTAGACTGGACTTCAACATCATCATCCCAACATGTCTGGAGGAGCTTGTTCAGAGAATCGAGGGAGTGGATGATCCGAATATTACATCCCGATGAGGAAACATGGAAATTTGACATGATTGATGTAGGCGAAAGGGTTGATAGTATGGTGAGTCGCAACGTCTTCGAAAAGGATAACAACGTAAAGCTTCAGGAATCTAGAAACAGAAAATGGGGAGAAGTTCAAGTAATTTGTGAGCTCTACAATAGCAAAAAAGCTCTGACCTGAGTCTTTATTATATTTGGGTTTCAATAGGTCTCGCAGTCTCGCTGAGAGAAAATGTTCCAAAGGGGTCCAGCCTGGGTAGTTTCCACACAATGTTCCGTCACATGAAAGGAGTGGCCGTTTGAAATTCAAGACATCCGGCCCAGATGTTCCAAATATCAAGCCACAACAACAAGAAAGCAATGGCTCGTGCAGTCCCGTGAGTTTCGCCTCGCGAATCGGGAGTGGCAAGGTCATACATTCGGCCCAAACAGAATGAGAACATCGTAATATTTCAGTTGAGAATTCACTGCATTGGGCACATAGGAGGTGTGTCTTGAGGGATCAAGCCCTGGCAAGAAGCAAAGATTGCACAGTTCTAGTTCAATATCCACCTGGTCTTGCTCTCTGAACAGTAAACTTGATTTCAAACGGCAGCAACAGCTGATCAGTATCCCTTTCAAATTCTAACTGTGCAAGAAGGAGGAGAAGACGATGTTCGTAGATCCAAAATTTAAGGATTAGAAGTGAATAAGTCTGAGCAGTACTAGGGAGAGCTACCCCACCTTGCTGGAGATTGGAAGCTAGGCAAAAATTCGGACTTACCGTCCTCCTTTCTATAAAGAAATAAGCATAGCAGTCTCAAAAACAACAATAAGTCGGGTTGGTCTAGTGGTAAGACGCTTGTCTCACAAAGATGCTTGTTCTCTCCTAGCTTCTCTTAGCTGCTTCAGCAGATTTAGCTGGGTTCAGGCAGGCGGTCGTCTTAAGGGCACAAGAGGTCGTGGGTTCGAACCCCACACCCGATACTATGATCCGGATTTTTTTTTGGTATTGTTTTGGGGATTTGGGGCGGTCAGAAGAGAGCGTATTCACCTGCTTACTTTCGGGATCTTTTCCGGTCCAAGTGTTCTTGTTGGCGCTTCCACTGGAAAGAGCCCTTCAAGAGGCAATACGTTAATCTACCGGACAGCTATTATTGCCTGCGGCAGGAGGAGCCTAGTCTTCCATTTCTGATTCTCCATATTTTCGTCATCTATAACTTCGGTCCACTGCCCTCGAGCAGATTCTGAAAAGCAATATGTACCTCCTCGGTCAAATCACTTGCTTGCAAACTTCTCCCCTTCTTTTGGAACGCCAGCCTTGAAGATTCCTATTACATGTTAGCCCCACCTCCACAACAAACTCAGAAAACTTACCCGCGTAATAGCACTGCCTCCAAAAGCAGCCAAAGCCAACAGCTCAACCTCATCTAAGTCCCCCTCATGCTCCCACATACCATCCAGGTACACTTTTCTCCAACACAGAAAGGTGCCCAACGACCCCGTCAGGGTATCTCCTTGGCCACCACTTCTCTTCAACCCTCCCTCTAAATCACAGCATATCGTCTTCTCCCCATTGCTGATCCAATCCTGCCTTCCCTTTCTCACAATTGTCACCCCACCAAATGCTTTCGAAAGCTGCTCTGCCCCTTCTCGTTCGTCCAAATTCGAAGTATCTATATCCTTCGCCTTACAAAGTCTCCCAAATTCCACAACATTCGGAGTAAGTATACACTCCTTATAACCTTGCACCAAATCTGGATAGGTTTGCGCAAGAGCCAACCCATCGGCATCCAGCACAAAAGGCATATTCCTTTCCCTCGCCGCCTCAATAACCTTCTTACAAGTATCCTGCATTAGACCATCCCTCCCCAGCCCAGGCCCAATAACTAGGACATGTAACCTTGGTAACATCTCGATTATCGACTTCGCGACAGAGGAGGAAGAATCGGAGCTGGAGGCGTGGGACGTTTGGCGCATCAAGGGATGCACCACGAGGTTCGGGGAATAGGTTTTTATGACTGCTGCTGCTTGAGGCTCGCAGATTACGTGGGACTGAGAAGTGTTAGTGAAGTGGAAGTGAGAGACTGGTTGGGAAGGGAGTGGAGTACCATGTCTGCGCCGAGCTTTGCGCTGGCGATGGCGGAGAAGTAAGGTGCGCCGGTGTAGTCTTCACTCCCTCCTATAACTGCTATTCTTCCCATTTGCCCTGTTTACTATCAATTAGTAAATGTAGAGTCTGCGAGACCAAAATACTGAGCTTGGGGGAAGATGTGATGCAGCGATGCTTTACATGCCTTTGTGGAATTTCTCGAGCATGGGCGGAACCATTTTGCGTACCTTCATGAGAATATCTCGGGTTGCTTTGGACATCTTGGGTGATTCGGAGGACATGGCAGGCTTTGCGGATTAATTGGTGTGTCAAGGGTGTAGAACAGAAGCACGAGGTCGTAAGGAATCTGGTGATGTCACCAAAATCCCCGAGGTCTGCTCATGTTCCGACTGGTGCTCGTATTTCTAACGAACAAGACCTTCCAGCTTTATGCGAAAAGAGCGGGATTTTTCCAATTCTAATGTACCTATTGGGCGAGCGTTCAAATAGTCATCCTTTCTCTCAATATAGCTCTAGGAGCTAATCAACGCGGCAAAATCTTGAAAGAGGCGCTTGAAATCGAAGGGCCTATGTCCCTGTTCTCTAGTAAAAGATCCATAGTCTCTTCTCAAAGTGGCACTGAACATATTTTCACTATATTATTGCTTGTTTTGGGTTGATGTTTACAGCTGTTGCCGTGGTTGGGGCTAGTTGGGAAATCTGAAATCAGTACCAGTCCCAGATGTTGTTTTCGACGGTACATAGAAAAGTCGATATATTTTGTCGCAATTACAATTTTCCAAACGTTCGCTATGTCGTATTAGAGAGTACTCGCAATTCTTGTGATGGCATTCCGCTGAAAACTATGAATCCTTCTGGTCATACATAGCTCCCCGAGAATTGTCTCATCACCCCAAATTTTTAAATCGATAGATGGATAGCGGTCTTGCTTAACTAGACATGTGCTTTCAGCTGGAGGAGTGAATGCGAAACCTTTACATCAGAAGCTGGATTCCCAATCTTGTCTGGTTGGCACGAGGTTCGGAGAGAGGTACAGATTGAGTTTCAGTTTCTCGGTCCTGACCTTCCTGAACGATCGCCATCTTCTACACAAGCCATGAATAATTTTGACAACTGAATTCGTTTCGTTTCAGCTCAGAAACATAAGACAAAAATCCTACTCTTGGCAAGAGCCCCCGTCAGCGTTGCTTTGACATCCGATCGTCTTTCTCCAAAGGTCTACTTGAACTCCGCCCCTTTCTTCCAAGACTTAAAGAAACGAACCCAAAACACCATCCCAGCTCAAGCTTGAACTTGAACTTGAAAAAAAAACCGAATACTCCAAGAATATATACTTAGGTACACCTTAAGTAGATCTATTTACTCGCATGCAACTTGTCTCGCTTGTAACAGTGCCAAGAAACTTTCCCAAGAATCGAAACAGGAATATCTACAATACAGCCCCAATGCCCAAATAGCAGCAGCCAAGTGATCGCCCCATGTCCCCTATCTTCCTCTCCCACTTCTGATGGCAAGCCTGTGGGAGGGAAGTTACAGCTGGAGGTCTCGCCACTCCCGGTGATCGACACATCTGTGATTGTGAAGCCGGAGCAGATGTCGCTTCCGCACAGGATATAGTAATCCGTTCCATCACTCGTGGCCGTACCCGTGATGTTCCCGAAAGTCAGACCCGAAATGGTAACGCCGTTTGTTGGGTCGCCAGTAGCGCCGCCGCTCAGGTAATCTTGTTGGACATCGATAACATAGGTAGAGATGGAGGGGAGAACGATGTTCTGGTAGACGGTGTTGCAGATTGTGTCGGTGGTGTTGGCATTCAACTTGATTCTACAACTGTTCTCGCTGGAGATGGTGGAGTCTGAGAAGGTGATGTCTTCGACTGTGTTGTCGGATTTTCCCCTGACGGAGCCGATGGAGAGACCGTGGCCACCAGAGAAAAATTATTTCTGTGACAGTGATGTTGGTGCCGGAGGTGACGGCGGTGCAATCGTCTTGGTTCTTGACAACGAAATTGCTTAGGATTACGTTACTTATGCCGGAGATTTCGAAACCGTCAGAGTTGGGCGGCTGGCAAGTCACCGCTGGCTGGCGGAGTTAGAGGCATCGCCAACGGGTTGTCGAGTGTGAGATCGCTGGTGGACAGGCCGGAGGCTCCGGTAATCTCGAAGCAGTGGACAGGTCAGTTCTGGATATTTAAGTAGGTGATGATCTCGTTGACCATTTTATCAAGAACGGGTTTGTCAGTTTCAACGTTGGAACCCTGTCCATTCCAGTAAACCTAGCCGTTGCCATCCATGATATGACCTGGAGCTCCAGTGATGGTGATGTCTGCACCCGCGATCTCAATGGGGTTGGAGTCGGAGTCAACGGTGGTGCCGAAGGATGTGGTGCCAGCGAATGTGACGGTAGATCTAGTCTTAAGTTTGGCGGGAAGGATGGTTGAGCTTGCGGGACGGCGATGTTGGCAAGAACAATTTGGTATATGAGGCGATGCAGGAGGTAATCTTGACGTACTCAGTGGCTGTGCATGTTATACCGCCGCCAGTAGTAGCAATAGCAGTTGAACTGGTTGAAACCGAAACCTTAACGCTGGCGACGGAGGATGTAGATGGAGCGATCCTACAAGCTCTCTAGAAGGGAACATAATCAGGACTCAGGAATAAGGCCCATCATCAAGTGCGGGCACTTACAGCTGAGGTCTGAAGGGTGGTTGCTGCTACTGAGACAGGATTTTATTCTGTGATAGTCAAAGTTACTCTAATTGCGGTGACGAGACAACTGAAAGTGCTAGTGATTTTAGTAGCCTTATTTGAGCAATAAGTCGCAGGCGGAAAGGTCTGTCATACCGGGGAAGAATAGAAGAACACATGATGATTTACACGCGCAGTAGAAAAATTTGAAAAATGAAGCGAATGGATCAATGAGTGTGTGTGAGTGAGTGATATTAGAAAAGAGAATTGGTACCTTAGCCTAAAGCTATCTACTTGATATTTATAATGATTAGAAGCTTCTTTAGTACGTGGAAAGAAGATTCCATGTTAGATTGCCGGATTCTAATGCTGTGGAAACAAAAAAAGATGCTATTCGCATACGCGATTCGGAAGAAACAATGGGTCCCTTTGCAATGTGCTGTTGTAGTCATCAAACACAACTCGCCTTTTCTTACCGCCGAGACTTTCCCCACAGTGCATCATTGCCTCTGAATTATCGGATTCTTCCAACAGCCATCGTTTTATGGTGTTAGTTCTAAGCCCAACCACCTCAATGGTGTGATCCTCCTCGGAGGCGTTGGCTTAAATAAGTATTTCTCCTCTTCGTCAGGGAATATGGGTTCCACCCGCGGGTGCAAGTCATCTACTGTAGTGATCTATTTGAATACTTGAAGTATTAGCTCTGGCGCCACTCTCTTCTCTAGTTCGACTAGGTAGGGGCTGGAACGGGGCTTAATTAGCTAGGAAGTCTTGAGAATACGAAATACGAAGCAAGGCGCCATCCTTTATTAAGTTAGCTCGGGCGCTTTAACTAAGTAATGGATTTAAATATTATAAGCTCACGTACCTAGTTTAATTCTTAAATAATAATAATCGCTATCTTATTATAATATAATATAACGACTAAAGAACTTGCTAAGTCCTCGACTAGAATATCGTCTAGTTATGCTAAATAGCCTTTCCCAATAAAGACTAGCGGCTTGCATAGTAGAGGACCTTAAATATACCTTTTCGGGCTTAAACTCGAACTATAAACACAATAACAGCCTTAACCTTAATACAAACCTCGAATATCTACCTCTAGCATACGAGATGCCAAATATAGAGCAGCAACCAATTCTCCCTCTAGATAAACAACCTCGTGCTAGGGAAGAATACGAGATGGCAAACCTAGAGCGGCAACCAATTCTCCATCTACACGAGCAACCTCGTGCTAGGGAAGCTCCCTAGGAGAACTAGTTTATGAGCCTTATCAATTACTTTCGGCCCGCACCGTTATTCTCGTTCGAGTACGCTTCCCTCTATACCTTCAAGCGCACTCCTAACTAAACCCCAGCTCTTCGTCCGACCCTTTGTGTTCTTGCAACCCCGCTGGGTGTTCGTGCGACCCTCGGTGTTCGTGCAGATTGTCCTTCGCATACATCGCCCTAATCATCGCCATCCTCATCATCTACGTTATATTCTGGAGTCCTTTGCGAGCTCTATAAGGAACCTCCTTTTCGGTATATATAGTCCCTATTCTAAGTACCTTATCAAATCATTCTAATAATCTATGCAGCCAAATTTGCTTACGCTATAGAGTTCGGTTTTCCGCATATGGATAGAGTAAGGGAGGCATAGGAAATGTAACTTTGGCACGGCATCTGGAGCATGGAAACACGGCGTTGCTTTCTTAGTTCTAGAGCATGGAGTTGCAAGCATAGGCAATAAAAGTCGATCGGCGTCAGCCTTTCCTACAAGGCTGAGGTTTTCTACGTGTAGTAAACAACCACGTGACCATTCTCCCCACCAAACCCCGGGTTTAATCCTGCCACACGCGCTCCGGCGAGACTTGCAAGGTCGCTGCCAGCACAGCTCTCTTGAAAATGATTTGTACGAAACCCACCCAGAAACAACTATTTTGTGGAAATGATTGTAAAAGTAGGGAAACTTCTGATTGATACTTCTCATTTAAAGCAAGAAAAGAGCGAAACAGCTCCTTTAAGTTCCCGTCTTTAGCTTTTTAAGTAGTGCTACCTGAACTCAACGATTATGTTATCGCAAGGCAATTTTAAGTGAAATTTAAGAGAGTTATTGAGGTGTTAAGCTATATTCCCTGCTTTGTTTCACGGTGATCGACGAAACATTGTGGAGACAGTGGATTTTCCACGCATTAATATCAAGTGGCTATACTGTATTAGCATCTTAGGATCGTCGCTGATCTTACGTGATGTATCTGTAAGAGACGATCAGTCAGAAACTGCCTCTGAATTATGGGCATTCTCCCCGAAGTGGTCTTTCTGGCCATGAAATGTTCCGAGCCAAGGTTTGTACTGGCTGTCATCTAAAACATTTTCCCGATTTACTTGTTTTGGAGAGGTGCTTGGTTTAGTTGCCAACTCTTGGCTAAACATTTCAAAGCTGGAAGATTCTGATGAGCGGTTTGGTGATTGGATGATGTGAAAGAGCCCCAAACTTCTTCTCTGGAATCATTTTTAACATCGGAGGATTTGGTATTTGATGCTGAGGCGGTTTGGGAGCCCTGGTAAGAATGGGCATTGTGAAGATGCACGTGACGGGTTGACTTTGCATCAACACAAGGAGAGCAGGCGCAGCCAATGCATTTGTATCATCGACGGGATGGTAACTATTCTGGAGGTTGCACGGCACCCAGTACCGCCCAAACTCCTAGTGGGGACAAACTCTTGCCTTTAGATATAAGAAACGAAATTTAACGTCATTGAACAGCATCTGGATATCATCTCATCATCTTCAACCTCACCATTACATTCTTCAATTTTCGGCCGGTCCGTTTTTACTTGTACATCTAAATTCTTTCAGTACTTTCTGTATATATATATCATTTTAACAAAATCTTCAAAAATAACCGCCAACATGCAACTCACCAACATCTTCGTCTCCCTCCTCCTCAGCACCGCCGTCGTGGCCAAGAGCGACAAGATCAAGGCTGTCACCGACAAGTCTCTTTGCAAAGAGATGGCTTCCCTTAACAAGCTGGTCTCCTTGGTCGCCAACGAGACCAAGCTCGCCGAAAAGGCTAAGAACAACGCCACCAAGATCGCCGAGTTACAATCCAAGGCTTCTGACGCTGCTACCCAGCTCTCCACCATGGAGACTAACGCAACTCTCGTCTCAACCTGTGCTGTTATTGCTTCAGTCCAGAAGACAGCCAAATCTTGCGAGAAAATGGCTGATATGACTAAGCTTATCGCCCTTGTTGCAAACTCAACTGCTCTCGATGCTAAGACCAAGGGAAACGCTACGAAGGCCGCTGCCCTTCAAGCCAAGGCCTCGGACGCTGCTACCAAGCTCTCCACCATGGAGTCCAACACCACTCTTGTCGAAACCTGTGCTGTTGTTAATTCAGCCAAGAAAACCGCCAAGACTTGCGAGAAAATGGCTGATATGACTAAGCTTATTGCCCTTGTTGCAAACTCCACTGCTCTCGATGCTAAGAGCAAGGGAAACGCTACCAAGGCCGCTGCCCTTCAAGCCAAGGCTTCGGCAGCTGTTACCAAGTTGGCTGATCTCATGAGCAACGCTACTTTGACTTCTGCTTGTGATTCTATCGCGTTTGATAAGGCTGCCACTAAGGCTGAGCAGGGTAGTAAGTTCCTCTAACACCAAAATTTCAAAAAATAAAATTGCTAACAAAAGTACCAGCTGGCAAAGCCGCTGCTTCAGGAACAGCCAAGAACGCAGCTGGCATGCTCAGCGTCCAAAGCGGTATGCTTGCTACCATCGTCATGGTTGGCGCCGGTATGTCGATGTTGTAGATAGAGGCTCGTGTATACATGATTGGATTGATGAGGGACTAGCACTTTGAGAAGGCACATAATGTCTTCAAGATTGGGAGAGGGAAGACACTGCACGCTAGTTACAGTAGCTTGATTCAATGATGACCTTGGTGATGATGATTGACCTTTGCAGAGCTGAACGACCGTGAAAAAACTTGAGAATGGGGTTGGTTGAAAAAAACATATAGATAGATGTAGCTGGACCAGAGAAGTGCAGCGTCGCGGGACGGAACAGGAAGCCCCGTAGCTGGGGTGCTAGGAATAATAGAGACTGCAGCAGATAATCTTTTGAAAGGGTCGCTGCGCTGAGATTTTGAGGCTGAGAGTCATATGTAGACGCACCCTCTGACCACGGACTCCTCCCACCTTACTTGTAGTCATGCGCCCCCACAATACCAGCAACATAAGTGCTAACTAGTCCGCAAACAACTGACGCCATCATCATTATATCAATACGCAGTAGGCGTTGGATAATTAGTCGGACTGTCCACTATAAACAAGAACGCCAACTGCGTATCCAACACCTGCACCCACCCAGGTTCGGGATAAACAGGAAACTGTCCTCGAATGTCATTCGCCGTGCTGGGCGCGCTCGTCGCGTCATTCAAGAGCTGGTTGAACGGCGCAATGGGGAAGCCATAGTCACTTGACTGATGGAACTTTCTAGGAGCATGGCGGAGGATTCGTCGAGAATGGAAATTTTTATGAATAGGAGCCCTCGGGCTCCAGCTTCGTACAGGAGTTCTATTTGGACGAAGCAGCTGTCAATTATGAGCTGGCGGAGGGTGGGCCAGGGCCCAGTTGGTTTGGTTGTAGGTGAGGCAGAGGTTGGTGTTACACATCCGGGTAACGACGAAGGTGTTGTTTGGCCAGGGGTCGTAGGATGGTGCTGGGACGAGGGTAGATCAGTGAAAAGCAGTAAGTCATCAAACTGTTACTTGGAGGGATGTCCAAATCGGTTTATAGGAGTATAAAATATTGACTTGGAAATAATCAACTCTATTAACGAGCACTACTTCTGCAAAAGCTCGAGATTCAGGCCGAGAAATTATGCAAGTGTCCAGTGAATAGAATAATGAAGCAGATCTCATTTGGAATATCAGGAGATTGCAAGATATTTGGTGACAGAGTAGTTCTCAGACACCAGAGAAAGCTGACGGAAATGCACCGAAGTATTAGATAGAGAAATAAAATTTGGCAACACGAAGTGCCTTACGAAGGTATTAAAGAGCGGATTCAAGCCATCTGAAAATGAGAGACGGAACAAGCCACGCCGACTTTCTTGACAACAAAACCAGCGCCACAAACCATCGTAGTGATCAGGAATATAAACTATCGTTAGAATCCAATATTAACAAAAATCAAAGACAATAGCTTGCAAATTACCGCGGGATACCAACGGCCCCGATAAATACTTCGAAATAGGTAAAAGAATATTAAACAATTTGAGCTTCAGCTAAGAGCAGGTCGAGTAACTTCGGATCTTCGGATTTGCCGGTGCTTACTTCTCACACTTCTCAAGACGAATAGCAGATGCCAGCTGCGCGAAGAATAAACTGTATGTAAAATCCAGTGCCAAACTAAAAGCAGAATACGCATAAGTACTAGAAATCTCCAATTGTGTGGAGAGCAAGAGCAAATTTGTGGTATCGTCGATATGAGTCCCAACTTTGAGAGTGGTCACGTGAGTGGTTTCATTCCTGTCCCAGCTAGGGGACGTTTGGAGCGCAGATCAGCATCCCTAGGACATGCTCTTATTTGCCTGCCGCTGTCACTTTCGCTTTACTTGATGCTGCCGATGTTATGTTCTTTGGGTTTTGGGATGAAAGTTCGAAGCAGAAGAGCCTCTTGCATTGTGTTGCAACCTTCCACTAGAGCCGCTCAGGCATAGCGTCGCCTATCAATCGGGTCAACAAAGACGACAGATATCTCACCCAGCCTCAAGCTATCTGCATCGAGCTCTCAATAAGACCGACTGTTACGCAAATCTCCTCGGAGAGCACAGCCAGAACTCCAATCTCCCTGCCGCGAGATGATACCCTCACAATCCTGAGAAATCCCATCCATGCTTTTGCGACTGAGTCGCATTGACACTATTCCAGCCGCTTGAAACCGACTTATCGGGAGATCATGGCTAGGCAGCACGAGGACGAGGCCAGTAACCTACTTTTGCCCCTTGAAAAGGAAGATCCCCGGAGAGAATCTGCGGATTCTTTATCCAGTGCTTCAACAACCAGTCTCGTGTTTGAGAGAATTGGAGAAAGGGCAGATGCAGAAGACGGGAAAGCGCTGAATGCAAACGGGAAAAAGAAGATGGTCACACCCAAGTTCCCGCCCAGGGGAGAATCGCTGGCATACGCGGACGATGAACATGGGCAAAATTTGATGGAGGAGGAAGAGAAGGATGACTACGATCTGGAGAGCGGGCCGTTTCTCAACAAGACAACTGATAAGACGGTAGACAAGAAATTCCGGAGGTTAATATGGATCGTTGGAGGAGCATTTATTGGAGCTTGGTGTCTGGCGTTGGTATTATTTCTATTTCGACAAACATACCGACACTCTTCCGAAACTCCCCATGATCCTGCTGCGACTACAATTACGGGAAGTGGGAAGAAGGTCACACTGGATCAGGTCATGGGAGGACAATGGCAATCTACGAAACACGAAATAAGTTGGATTGAGGGTGCGAATGGAGAGGATGGACTACTCCTCGAGCAGAATACCGCAGGGAAGGACTATTTGGTTGTTGACGATATCAGAGGCTCCAATGCCGAGGCTGGGGCCGCTGGCACAAAGACCTTGATGAAGAACGGCTTTTTCGATGTTGGCGGGAGGGGAATGAACCCAAGTAAGGTATTCCCTAGTAAGGATCTGAAGAAAATCCTTCTTGCAACAGATTACCAGTCTAACTGGAGGCACTCATTCTACGCAAAGTATTGGATTTTTGACGTCGAGACCCAGACTGCGGAAGCATTGGACCCTGATAATCTCGAGGGCAGAGTTCAGCTGGCAAGTTGGAGCCCTCAGAGCGATGCCGTGGTCTTCACTAGGGACAACAATCTATTCCTCCGAAAACTGTCGGAACAGAGGGTCACGCAAATCACAACGGATGGTGGCCCAAATCTCTTCTATGGTGTACCAGACTGGGTATATGAGGAAGAAGTCTTTGGCGCAAACAGTGCGACTTGGTGGGCAGAGGATGGGAAGTACATTGCATTCCTGCGCACTAACGAATCCGAGGTTCCAGAATACCCGATTCAGTACTTCCTCTCAAGGCCCAGTGGCAAGCATCCGCTCCCAGGAGAGGAGAATTATCCTGAAGTTAGACAGATCAAGTACCCTAAGGCTGGAGCCCCAAATCCAATAGTAGACTTGCAGTTCTATGATATTGCGAAGGGCGATGTCTTCGAGGTCAAGATTGAAGATTCATTCGAGCCTGTCAACTTGCTGATCACCGAGGTTGTCTGGGCTGGGTCTACTGGGAAAGCTCTCATTCGTGAGACAAACAGAGAGAGCGATATTCTTCGGGTCGTTCTCGTGGACGTTCTCACCAGAACTGGCAAGAACGTCCGAAATGAAGACGTCCAAAAGCTCGATGGGGGCTGGTTTGAGGTTTCTGAGAACACCAGATATGTTCCTGCGGACCCTGCAAATGGTCGCCCACAGGATGGTTACATCGATACTGTCATCTACAAGAACTATGACCACATCGGATATTTTACCCCGATGGATAACCCCGAGCCCATCATGCTCACTTCAGGTGACTGGGAGGTTGTGGATGCTCCATCCGCTGTTGATCTGAAGAACAACTTGGTTTACTTCGTGTCGACCAAGAACTCTCCCATTCAACGCCAAGTCTACAGTGTCAAACTGGATGGAACGGATATGAAAGCACTGACGGATGACACTAAGGAGGCATATTACAGCATTTCGTTCTCTAGTGGCGCAGGGTATGGACTCCTAAGCTACGACGGGCCAAACATTCCTTGGCAAAAGCTCATCAGCACACCCAGCAATACCAACAGCTATGAGAAGACCATCGAGCAGAATCAAGGTCTAGCCGATATGGCAGCCAAGCACGAGCTTCCCATCAAGATTTTCTCAACAGTAAACATTGATGGATTTGATCTTCAAGTTGTTGAACGCCGACCACCTCACTTCAGCGAGAAAAAGAAGTATCCTGTCTTGTTCTATCTCTATGGTGGGCCGGGATCTCAGACTGTATCTAAAGGCTGGAATGTTGACTTCCAATCTTATATCGCTGCAAATCTCGGATACATTGTCGTCACTGTCGATGGTCGTGGTACTGGATTCATCGGACGCAAAGCCCGAACTATTATTCATGGCAATATTGGACATTACGAGGCCCATGATCAGATCGAAACGGCCAAGATATGGGCTGCGAAGAAGTATGTCGACGCGTCGAGAATGGCTATTTGGGGCTGGTCATATGGTGGCTTCTTGACTTTGAAGACCCTGGAGCAAGACGCCGGCAAAACATTTAAATATGGAATGGCCGTCGCTCCTGTTACAGATTGGAGATTCTACGACTCTATTTATACAGAGAGATACATGCATATGCCTCAGCATAACACACAAGGTTACGACAACACAGCTATTAACAACATGACCGCTCTCCAGCAGAACGTCCGTTTCTTGGTCATGCATGGTATTGCAGATGATAACGTTCACATGCAAAACACTGTGACGTTGCTTGATAAGTTGGATCTTGCCAGTGTAGAAAATTACGATGTCCATATGTTCCCAGACAGTGATCACGGTATCTATTTCCACAATGCAAATAGAATCGTGTATGATAGTATGTCTCCCCACTTCCCTCTCCTCTTTGCTACCTGCCATAAGATGCTAAATCTGAACTAGAGCTGGGTAATTGGCTCATCAACGCCTTCAACGGTGAATGGCTGCGAACAGCCAATGCCGTACCGCTGAAACTTGACGCTACTGCTGAAAAGAAAAGAGCGGTGGATGTAGTTGTATGATTTTGTAACATGGATTGGCGTTTTGGATTCTGGCACAGCAAGCGAATTATCAATTTGAAATACCTACTGATATGTCTCTCAAGTTATGTTATGAATATTTGTCTATCTATGCCATGATTCCGGCAAGTGCCCCCAGCCTTTCCCCAGGAATGGTGTATAGTACGCGCTCTAAAATGAGACGAAAACTTGCTTGTTCCTTAGGTGTGTCCTTTGCAATTTAGATCCCTTTTCAATACTTTTTTTTTATCAATCTCAACGTCTACATCATGTTACGAATTCCTTGCCGGCTTACAGCGCACCCACTGAGCTGCCGACTGCTTAATCATAATTACCTGGAGGTAGAATGGCGTGCACTGCCTGTCTCTCCTCGTCGGAAAAGACGATTCCTTTCTGGCAACCAGCTTAGTGTGCGGGTGAAGCTTGTTCGCGGCGGGAGGCTTGGCCTTCTGGGGTTTCTGGGAAGTGAGTGCTGGGAAGACTCATCCGAAGACCGTTATTCTACGCTGCATGAATGTTATCACCGTCTCACTGGCTAACAGCCTGTCGCCCGAATTCCTGTTGCGCACGGCATGGTAACGGAGGCACCGACTCATGCGGGTCTTCATCCTCTGAGATATCTGGATTTACGATATAAAGAGTTCCACTCTGGGCGGTATATTCCGAGACTGAGGTCGTAGATATGGAGGCCGCGGCGATGACAGTTGACGCCTGCTGGATGAGCGCGACCGACTGGTATTTATCCCAGAATGGAACTCTCCAAGCTTTCCACAGCTTTTTGGAAAGCCTTGAGATGGCGCCGACGCAAGCATGGGTTTCCAGCACCAAATCAACCTCTCTAACATCCCGGCATGCAACCCATGCGGTATGATAGCTCTCGATCCAAGCCGCTGTTGAAGGCGGGTTGAGCAGCTTCAGGACGACACTTTCGTTAGAGGATTTGTGAGATGCCAATTCTGTATTTTTTGGAATGTCTGAAATAGCCTTGCTGCTGTAAGCACCTCGAGATCGGGATTGTTTTAGAGTGGTGCCTAGAGCCTTCGAGGACATGGAGGGAGCATTGAGGTCAGACTTAAATGCCTGACAAGCAGGTATACAGTCTAGGCCTCTCCCCTCTTGCGCACACGGGCAAGTATTATCCATCGCGACTCGGGTAGAACCTGCTACCACTAGTCGATGAGAGGAAGAATTTGCTTTGTTAGATGAAGAAGGCATGATTAATGATATGATGGAAAGTTAATCTGAAGTTTAAAGCGAAAGTCGGTGGGCTTATTCTCGGTAGGGTGAGCGATGAGCACTGTCGAAGAACAATCCATGATTTGAGTACAAAGGATTTCTGGCCGAAGGTAGGTAGGTGACTTGTCCTTTAAGGCAATGACCATTCCATTGTTGAAATTCTTATCAGGGGCTTGGCTATACCGAGAGGGCATATTTGGCTTTAGTATAAGCCGGATTTGGACATCGAGCAAAGTACTTGAAATATTAAGTATTGAATAGCCATATTTGTGGATATGAGAGAGCAAGCCATCGTTATCTATCTTTGCTGGCCTCAGATCACCATTTCCTGGACCCCAAAGTGGTAAGTGGATCAAAGAGGGCCTCTTTTATAGTTTACGAAGTCATGGCCAGTCTGGGTTTTCTACAAATTGAGCGATTTTCAGATACAAAGGGGCTTGAGATTGGTTTCCAATTTAGATTAATAGCATTTTTATAACCATGCTACGTACGGGCAAGTTCCCCAAGCAGATCCTGCCCTTTACTAAACACCCGAAAACCCAACGCTGAAATGATTACGGAAACTTACTAGTGCCGAGTTCACTTAGTGATTTTTTCTATTTTCCAATTACGCTCATCTACGATTCCGCTCCAATTATCCATATTCAGTCTCACGAGAACCTACCTGTTCCTCTACAAGCCATAGTCTACCAGTGACTTTAATAGCCTTCGCAATTTGTGTTGAAATGGCAATATCTAGCAAGGTGCAAAGCGTGTTCATAGAGCTCAGCTGACGTAGGGATCCAGCCATCTCGTCGGGTGTCCCGATTTTGAAACTTCGCCTGATGCTCCTCCTCTATCTTTTGGTAATTCTTTGATGCGTCGCCCTCGTCTGATTTTTGCTTTTCAGAGCTGCCGTCGTCAGGATTATCTTCCTCGTCAGAGGGAGAATCTTCCTCGTCGGACGAGTAGCCACTCTCGCCAGACAAATGACAACGGGAAGAGAGGCTCCGGGTAGAACGCATAGAAGGATCAAGATAAACATTTCCCGGCGTGAGATGCAGCTCTAGGTCAGACTGGACTAGTGATGCCCAGGGACTGCGATTCTCTGCGAAAAGACTCGTTAGGAAAGCACGAGATGGTTGACGTCGGAGAGATCGTGTTCGCTGAGTGGCCGCTGCAAAAGAAACTTGCTCCTGAGCAAGAAAGCCTTGAGGCGCTATGGTATCATAAGCGGGCCGACTCTGAGTCCCCACGCCTAGGACGCGATTCGGCAGCTTGAGAGGCAGCGGAAGTAAAGATCTGTTCAAGTCCCCTGCTTGCTGAAATTGGTCTTGCGAAGATAACGACTGAGAGTCTTCAGGGGCGGTGTGATGTTGATGCCCGAGCTGGTTGAAGAAGTCGTCTCGCAGCTGACTAGATAGCCAGTCGCCACTCCCGTCACCGCATTGCGGCAAATAATCGTCGTTATAATCCTCATTTCTTATTCCCGAAACTTGGAAGCTCTGGGCGGGATGAACTACCTGCGGGTTGGCAGGGAGTTCCACCGGGAGAGGTCCCGGGACGGGACTTGGATGTCGGGATCTGCTTGGAGATAGAAGGGGAGTTGCAGTACCCTTCTCTTGCTCTTTGTAAAGTTGAGCAATCTGCAGGCTATCACGAATCGAGCCAGGGCTGTGTTTCAGGCTATGGCTGCCTGCAGGTCGGTCTCGCGATCTACTCCGTCTTCGAGACTGGACCAGAGGATTCCACTCTGCAGGAGCAGGGTCGAAGAACTGCTCAGATAAAGCTCCTGCATGACGAGAATATATATCATTCTGCCCTTTCCCACCTTGTCTATCCGAAGCTTGACTCTCTCTCGGGTGATGTGTTCCATCAACTCGTTGTGTATATTCCCCTTCAACCAGACAACGCTCTATCGCTCCTTGATGCCGAGCTTCACAGGCCCCGCAACGCCCGTTGGAAAGGTAGATTTCCTCACGACGACTACACGCCGGCCGCCGAAAGTTGGGCTCGCGTGCTCTGGTAGCTGCGGAATGGTCATCACAGTTTTCGACCATGACGTCCAACTTATGACCGCAGTGGGTATAGATAACCACATGGAATAGACAGAACGATGTCACAGAAGGAGTAACGGACACAGCAGTTTCTTCCGCGAACATTGGCGGCCTAGGCGATCTAATGGGCTGCTGAGGGAGGGAAGCCGTACCTGATCTAGAGCGGCCGAAAATACTAATTATATTACGAAGCATGATACTCTTGTTGCTGGTACTAGATAGCTAATACCTTAATATCTAGGGGAAGTATATTGGCATTTCTTAATCTAAAAAGTGAAGGTTTATTAATACAATAGCTTTATTAAAGACTTTGAGCGTACTATAAAATTAACTAGTGGTCTAATATATCCATTGTTCTAAGTCTGTTTATTAACCATATTGCGCTAGCTCGAAATAGCCAAAGCGTCTGAATTCGAGATGACTCCCTAGACTAGTTGGGACTAGTCGCCTAGTCAGTTTCCCGGCCAAAACCACCTTATTTCTGATATATATCCTTTCGAACGGAATTTCTAACGAATAACACTTACATGTTCCTAAATCTCGTCTGGTGCATTCCTGCGTTAATGCGATGCAACTCAAAGGATAAACGAAGTAGTAGTAAGTCTGAATCACGAAGTTTCCCCTACTCTTTCCAGAGGTTACTGATTTTTGTCACTCCTGTCATAGGAATATCTCAATTCAGCATATAGGTCACTTGGCATCTGAAACTTCTGGTTCAAGTTTAACCTCTTAAGCCTCTATCTGCAATATATTTCCCTCCGCTGGGTTTACCCCAACCCTAAAACCCTAACCAAAAAAGGATCTAGTTTACGAAGGTATATAAAGACTCAATCACCCTGCGCTCATCCTACAGTACCAACGCAGAAGCCCGAGCCCCCTTCCAACTTCCAAGACCTATTGTAATTGGTGTGCGTCAACGATAACTCATTTGACTTGTTTGGTCAGCTCCCATAGTCTCCCCTTTATTACAGTAACTCCATCCCCAGCCATGGTCACGTGATGAGACGAGGTCACAGAGAAGCCACCGCGTCAAAAAACGCAAGTGGCAGATTTGTAACGCCGAAGCGCATATTCACCACTTTCCACGAGGGAATCAACCGAACACCAGCGTCACAGGTAGGACTCTGGAGATCGACGAAGCGATGTATTTGTGGCTGAGTAGGCCCCTCCCTCTACCTGGGATTTAAGGGGGAGGATTCATTTTAATGGATTCACGTGAGGCGAGACGACCGCAAGAGACGATTTCGGCTGCAACGGGCCGCAGCCTCGAGCCAAGAGCCTCAGCCTCAGCCTCGAGCCAAGCGCACAGCATGGACGCGCGCGGTGGACTTGCTTGCCGACCAACCCAGCCCCGCGGCGCCTGGTACCGCCAGGGGCATCGTATGTTTGCGCCGCTGTCGAATCCCTCTCGACCAGAGATCTCGCCTCTTCCTCATCCTCATCCTCATCCTCTCTCTCCAAGCCTCTGTAGCACTCTAACCCTGTCAACTCTTTAACATTTAACTAAGGTACCAAAGTATATAAGAAGTTATTGTTACTGCTCTATGACTTAAACATTAGCAACTTACAAACCAAGCCATTTATCTCATCTTGACACCTCTTTCAACTATCCAAGCCTTTTCATCTGTCCAAGCCTTTTCTACTCTCCAAACCTTTTCTACTCTCCAAACCTTTTCTACTCTCCAAACCTTTTCAAATCTCCAAGCCTTGTCATCTCTCCAAGCCTTTTCATCTCTCCAAGCCTGTTTATCTCTCCGAGCCTCTTCATCTCTCCGAGCCTCTTCATCTTTCCGAGCTTCTCAATTCTTCAACGTTTGCAACCAGCAAAGCAAATCAGCTCAAAATGTTCGGTCGCTCTAATTCCACTTACTTTGTTTCTTTTATGGCGCTGCTAGGCCCTGCTTTGGCTGCCAGTCTCTATCGCATGGATTTTCGCACGCCTGCGGAGATCGAAGCAGCTGGAGGCATTTTGAGCCGGAACCCTAATGGGAGCGGCTCCGTCATCGACCATGTCGAGGCGCTCTTGGGAAATCAGGATCCATGGGTGTCGACCACGAGCGATAGAAAACTCGCTCAAGCAGGTGCTAAATCACCTGGCAACGTCTACGTTTACTACATCAACCCAACGGGCCTCACTATTGTTGACACTGCCAAAGAGTTCAAGAAGGCGAAGAAAGAACACCCTCATGCTGGGGAGAAGGAATTTTCAGTAAAGAGCCATGTCCCTTGGAACAACATCGCCCAATGGGAAACATTTAAGATGGGGAAGTCGACCGGGATCACGACCAGGGAAGAATATGAGAAGAATGCTGGGGGGTCGTCGCCAAAGAATTCTGGAGGGTCGTCGCCAAAGAAGTCTGGAGGGTCATCGCCAAAGAAGGGTGCTAAACGTTCGATCCGATCATTCACTGCTTAAAATCAGCTGTCATGTTGATTACAGCGCGTACTGTAACCTGTTAGAGTCCCAGGGCACTCAGCCACTACTCTAAGATTCATGATTAGGCTACGGATCAATGGATCATAGCCTGTATAGTAGGAAGTGTATTTTTAGTCTAGACTAAGCCCTGCTAGGCTCCACCATTGTCTTTGTATATTGTCCTCGATATCCTACTTTAGAACTAGAACCGCAATAGAACACTGCTTACTTAGACTTTCACATGTTATTCTATCACCTGATACACTCTATTCAATACTTACAACCGCCTGGGCTGCCTGTCGCAGGATGTCTGTCTAACTCTCTCCGTAGGAGAGAGAGAGGAATATGCCCCTGCTCGTGCACTGGTCCTCAGGCGAGACTAGTCCCAGGGTGGCTAGTAACAGTTATGACGATCAACAGAGCCAGTCAATCAGCAACAGAGACCCGTCATGTACAGTACAAGAAGGAACAGTAGCTGAGCCCAACCAGATACTCTCTGCTAAGTACCAAGTGCCGGAGAACTCCAAGACCACTCCACGGGCATAACCCTTGACGACGATACAGTACCTTACGAAGATCGGATGGATGTTTTGGGTACGAGTTCACGGAGATATGGCCGGCATCAAGGGTGGTTATTTTGGGCGAAGGATTGGGAGACAGACGATAAACGCAGGCTCTTTTCTTACTCGGGTATTATTATACCGGGAGTTTAAGAAATTGTGCAGCTGTTTACAGATCTTTAATTACAATTTCCGACGAGATAACGCAAAGGCTATGCTACTGCGTTTACATGATCGGTCTTTGAAGGAATTGGAATTAAACCCCTTCGGTGACCTCTTAATAGCCCTGGTTTAAATCTGATTGAGACTATTTGGGATGAGATGAAGGGTTATATGGAGAGAAAGTATCCTTAAGTTCATAGGTCGTACAAGAGACTACGGGAAGCTGTGGACGAGGCTTGGGAATCAATTACAACTGAAAGGACCAGTGAATTAGTAAGGGAAATGCCTGGAAGATGTAGAGCCGTCGTAGAAGCAAGAGGAGGGCATGCAAAATATTAGAGAAAATTGGAAAAGCAGCATTGCCAAATATTTGTGACTACCATCTCAGCTAAAGGTACTGGAAACAACCCTAACATAAGACAACTCCTCCATGCTTGCCGGATGGCCTTCCAGGGGGGCCTAGTAACCTATTCCGCGTCCAGCTTCTTATAAGCACTAGAATCCCAAAACATCGAGGACGGGTAGTGCGGGAGCGTCTCAAACTCGCAGTCGAGGTGGCCTCTGGACAGAATCACGGCTTCCTTCTTGGCCTGCTCTGCATCGCATTGCAACCCTGACTTGTTCCCTTCCCAGGTGATGCTTTGGATCTTCGCACTTCCGCCGCCATCGTTGCTTGGTTTCGGAACAATGTGAAGTATGTAGCACTCCTCCTGTAACCAGTTTCGAATGATGTGGATAGATATGTTGCCGTTTTCGTCCGGATCCTCGATCAGCATGTCCCATTTGTCGTCCATGCTTCGAGATTTGAACCCGACTTTGAGCTTTTCCACGTCTGCGTCGCTGATCAACAGACCCCAAGGTGCTGTGAGAGGCTCTTTCATGGGCTTTTTCGAGCCGCGCTCGTACGTCGTCGACATCCACTTCCTCATCTCCTCCTCGTCCACCTCGCTGTGCGCATCCTCTTCTACATCGGATTCGCTGTCCGTCGTCGGAAGCGCCGTCGTAGGCTCCTCCTGTTCCGCATTGCTGTGCGGCGTCATGCTGTAATTTGCGTTGTGCGTTGCAGAATGTATTGGCTGTCGGCTGTGACGAGTATTAAAACACCGAGGATTGTGATTGGAAATCCGTGCGTACCTGTCGTTAGAAGGTCACGGCGGTTGGTGGTGGATGTGGTGAGTGTGGTGAATGCGTTGATTGACTTGGGTGGAGGATTTACTTTGTAGAAGGGTCCTGGATGAAGTTATGTGGTTGCGCAAAGGAGAAAGAGATCGAGGTCTAGCGGCGCGGGGTGGCGAGGCGTTGAATAAATAGAGGCTGAGAAGTATTCAGCCACTGAAGGATGCAGGATCAGGAGGCTGAGCCAGAAGTCAGAGGGACCCCTAAACTAGGCGAGAGGCACTGCTCAAAGGGAGAGCCGCTGGGTTATAACAAAGCAGTTGGAAAGGTGGTTGAGCAGAACACCGACGAGGGGGGACAAGCAGTTTACGAGCTCCGGAATATCTGGATGTTCTTTCGTTTAACTATTGTATTAGTCGTAAATAGAATTTCATCGAATCGAATCACACCGAGCATGCTGCCCTCAATATAGATAATAAGCGATCCCAGAAATACTACCTTTTCAATTGCCGGCCAAATGCGACAGATGCTAGGAATAAAATTAAAATCGCGATAACGTCCCTGCTCAACCCGACAACTCCCCCGCCATCACCTCTTAAAGAAGCACCGTCCAGTGCTAGCACCGGTTCGAAGCCTGTCAATATGTCTGACGATACAGTGGATCCTCCCATTTCCTCTCAGTATAGGTCTGGGATTAACCAGGAACGCTTGCAGAATTCATTCCTTATTCCGAATAACCTCCCTGCAAGGACTCACGATAGACAACCACTAGAGCCAGCTGCGTTGGAAACTACGGTGAGCTAGATCTGAGCAAGGAAGCAGGCGAAAATGTGGAGGGAGAATCGCTGCGAGGTTCACGGAAACGGAAACGGGAAGTGTCATCAATATATTATGTAAGATGACGGACCTAAAGTATAACAAAAGGAAACCTTCTAGGTAGGTATTATTATCGACACTTTCGGTCATCACTACTGCTGCCAGTCATTCACCTCTGCCGCGGTCTATCGTCCCTCTGCCCCAACTCCTGCTGCTGACTCTTCCCCTTATTAACGGGATCGGTAGCGAGTGTAGAGCCAGGCACCTCCAGCTCTTATTTATCCGCTAAGATTCGGCCGGTATGGAAATAATCCTTATAAATGGGCTGGCTCTCTGTTACGCTCTAGCGCAAAGTGAGGGCTGGTGGCAACGAGCAGAAGAGTATATTGTGGCCTCGAATCTGGCGCGGATCGTATATTCACCTGTTACACTATTGTAGTCATGTAATATCTCGCTCGAGACACAGAAAGGGGAAGAAGTATTAGGGCGTATGGAATTGGACGTCGAAGGTTTTTGTTTCGAGCGCCGCAAGCGCTGTGCCATCCCGGGCAAGTTATCAATATCGTGCTATTCAATTCTGCATCTCATGGAAATTTGCTTATTTATGTTCAGACCTCACGGCAGAGAAGAATTAAGATTCTAACAAGACATTTCTTTTATAACGTACAAGATCATCTACTATAGTCACAAGCAATGGCGAATCTCATGCAGCCGGTAAGGTGATATCCTGTGGAGCCAAGACACAACGTACTAACATGGGCTTTTAGTCTTTGGCTATCCCGCCACCAAGTCCGATGGTGCAGGATGTTCTTCAAAAACTCAACTCTATTGGAGCCGACTTCATCTGGATCTTCGCTGTATATCAAGAACAAATGCGCATCAATAAGGGATTGAAGGATGAGATCACCAACGTTTCGGCCTCTCACGAACTGCTACGCCGGACATACGATCTTGCTAAACAGAAAATCACGTCGCTTGAATCTTTGCTGTATAATAGCGGCGACGATGAGAGCGATACTTATACGGAGTTTTCTTCGGGAAGCTCTATGGAAGAAAGGATAAAGGATCAGCAAGAGGAGATATCCTATCTCAAAGCGGAAAACCGTAGGATGCAACTCCAACATGGGGCTGAAATATCTGGAATGGCTGAAGCCACCCGAAAGTACGACGAGGCGTTGGCACGCGCTAGCGACATGGTTATTACCAGTGCAAAAAGGATTGCAGAACTCGAGGCTCGAATAGAATCTGAAGTCATTGATCAAAATTGCGATTCTATTAAGAGCGAGCATACTGAGGCTTGAGGCGGGTCTGAGTTATATTCTTAAATGACATTCAACGAAATTGATATTATTTGCACTGAGCAGCCTGCTTTCCATTGCCTACAACCTGAAGGACGGTCTGGCTCCAAATCAGTACCGCTCATCACATCGGTCTAGAGTAGTCTTCGAAGCTTGATGGGGAGTTCGCCTTCTGATGCAGATTTTGTACGGCTTCGAGACTCAGCGTTTGAACAGACAGTAGTAGATACGCCCTTTTGAATACTCCCATCCCTAACAAACAAGCAAATCATATAATTAGACTTTAAACCCCCAGATTCAGGTTGCCCGCGAAATTGCGAAGATTCCCAGAACCATTGTGATAGAACTACGTCGCGAGAATAATATGGGTGCCGGTGTCGCGAGCCGGACGGTATCGCGAGCCACATCCGGGTATCAGACATCCGAACTCTCTCATTCACAAATCTATAAAGTTATTACTGATATAATCCTGTCCGTTAGTCATTTATCTTCCATAGTGCCACTCCAAAAACAAAAATTACCACATGTTGGACAAGCTATTGCTCGTTTCATTAGCACCACTAATCACAGCTTTCAATCCTACCCCCTGCTCATTCATAATCGAAGGGTTTTTCAAAAAGACCAGCGTATTAGGGGAGAAGTCCCATCAAGGATGACAACACTTTGTATTGTTCAAAGCCTGGACGGAAAGGAGACAGATGACTGGGGAGTAGAGTCTAAACGTATGGAGATTGTATCTTCTTCAGCGTACTGCACACTTGCTGCCAGTTCAGCCAAGGACTCTGACGAAGGCTTCCCGAAGCCACGGCCAAGCAGTCCGCCTCTACAGATCGAGACCGAGGACGGTCGCCGGCTCTACGTCTCTACGGAGGTTAACGACTTTTTCGAGGACATCGAAAAGTCTTCACTAAACAGCCGTGGTTGGGTTCTTCAGGAACGTATCCTCTCCCGACGAACAATCCATTTTAGTGCGAAGCACACCTACTTTGAGTGTGGAAAGGGAGTTTACTGCGAGAACTTTACGTTTATGCAAAGGTAAGCAATATAATATATCCTTCTATACTGGGCCTAACTGCTATTCTCTTTGCCATTTAGTCCATTGCGCAAAGAATACTTCTCAATGGATCCACGATTTCCAGACCGTCTTCTCGAGGCAGGCCCTGAACGAATCTTGGAATTCATCCAGCACCTTTTTCAGGACTTCTCAAAGCGCCATCTCACAAACATGACGGATAGATCAGTGGTATTCTCGGGGCTTGAGAGTCGTATCTCAAGTGCCCTTGATACGAAGAGTACATACTGCATTCCCAAAATATACCTCCATCACTCTTGTGGCAGCGTCCAGAAAAGCCGGTCCCATCGTGGTCCTAGATGGCCTGTTCTGGACCAATCGAGTTTGCGATCTCTTCCACAACCAAAATGGATTCCAAAACCTGTCTTTACATTGAAGGAGATGAAAGGAAGACTTTATCAGCCGCTGAGGTTGCGATATTCAAAGACTACGAAATGGAGGAGACAGCGACAATATTCGAAAAGGGAACGAAGAGGAGTGTTAGGAGGATACGGTACGATAGAATTGGGGATATATCGGAGTTCAATCAACAAAGATGTATCGTTGTTGGAAGAAAAAGTAAAGCTAAAGGGACGTATTATGTGTTGGTGGTCAGTCCAACCTCGAATCATAAATACGCAAGAATTGGGGTGGGTGAGATTGAAAGCTCCTTTCTGTCGAGAATTGGAGGAAAGGTGTGCATTATATAAGGATATGGGTGGAAACTTTATGACTTTTACTCATATCAATATCAAACCTGGGAATTAGTCTTGTTGAGCATCACCTCTTTGATTAGGGTACCCTGTCCCTGTCGTAAGTGGCGACGAGTATATAGAGACGGGCTGCGGGCCAGCCACGCTAGCAAGGAGGGGGCCGACCCGCTGTGGCTATATGTGGCTGGGCACATGACTGTCGCGACGAGCCACAGTTATCTGTGTGTGGTAAATCCGTACCAGTCCCTTTTACTTCACTTTCCGCAACAATTTAAAAGCGATAATTATATAATTAAACCTCAGTACGTTCGATATGCTTTTCAAAGCTTCGACGGATGCAATCGTCGCTCGCACTGCTGCCACGAGACAATGCCACGGCGGCCTCCGCGGGTGTGGCTGTGCTAAGCGAGGGTCACTATTGCGACTTCTAGAAAGTCGTAAGTTTATTACAGCCGATCGGGGTGGCGACGGTGCATGATTCATCACGACCCCGCCGCCATAGGGCTGAAGATGAGTTATTTATATATGATTTTGAGTTCTAAAAACCAGATATTCCTAAATTATGACTATTTAAGGTAACGAGGGCTCGATGGTAGAGTAGTGGTTGAGGTGTTCTATATACTACTAAAAGGGCACTCTCCACAACGCAGGCGACGAGGCGGTAACGCCGGCGTATTATTTGGTCGAGACGGGTAACCCCACAGTAGAACACTTACAGAATTAACAAACCACAGGTAGTACGTCAGCACGTGCCGATTGCGGATCAGGTCCCAGCGACATCCTTCGGCTCGAAAATTCCTCGAAACATCTCAACTCTAACAACACTAACACCTTTACTCCTAATAACTTCAGGATATTCATCATGTTCTGGTATCAATTATCATGTTCTGGTGTCAATTATCATTTCCTCTTTTGATATTCTTGTAGGGCTGATTTCTAGTACAGCGAAATGTCACCCTCTACAGAGACTTTCATCCGCAAACTTCACCAGGATTGTTGGATTCTTGGTTCTGGCATGATTTGCGAGAGGAACGGCATTGAGACTGAGAATTGTATCGCGTCCTGGAGTGACGATTCTGGAGCTACATTCCGCATTCGAGAAGAAAACAACTATGTTTTTTGGATCGGTCAATGCCTCACGCAGTGCGCAAGATCGTGTTCACTTTGCAGGAACATCCGCCGCAGTCTGGAAGATTGGGGGCGTATACTTCAAGGTGAAAAGCCATATATCGCTCATGGAGCAAGAAGCCGATATCATCAGCTTCGTACAGTCCAAAGCTCCTACCATTCCACTTCCAGTGGTTATCCATACCTGGGTCGATGAACCGCTCTCTCGGACTTTTCTACTTCTGAAACAGATCAAAGGGAAAACTCTTGCTGAGTGTTGGCCCTCGCTATCTCCTCTCCAACATACCGAAATTGCTACCACCGTCGCCCGGTTCTGCAAGCTTCTTGCGAAAACGTCGTCTTCTCGTCTTCAGTCCGTCTCTGGATTTGGTGTTGTCGAGTCTTCCCTCACCAAATATCCTCCTCATTCCCGTCCATCCTGGATGCCCTATCTACTTGGGCCGTTACGTCCCGCCGAACTTGCTACATACCTCCTCGAGTCCCAGCCTGATACTCTTCCAAACATCCCAGATGTTTTTCATTTCTATCATGCTGACCTCGGACCTACAAACATCATAATATCGGAGACTGGTTCTGTTGAAGGTATTCTGGATTGGGAGTCTGCTGGCTATTATCCTGGTTCTGGATCGCCACTAAGCCACTTGTTTCTGCTGGATTCAACCTGCCAGCAGGATCAGAAGACAGGTATGCTTGGGCCAAGTTGTTTACTTGTGCCCTGAAGCTAGAAGGGTTTGAGCAGGCACTGGACCAGTTCAGGATTTGGAAGAATGCTTTAGGATCTCGTAGCACTGCTAGTAGCTGTACTAAATGAAGATATTATTGCGAACCGCAAGCATTTTGCTAGGTGCCGTACAGAACCTAAAAGTCTATCACGGCAGATATATGTCTCACGAAAGACGCAGCTTTTCAATATACTTTCTACCCGCCCTGAGTCATTTGCGCGCTTCCTGACGTCGATATTATAGTTACAAACTAGACACAAGACACACACATCTACAGCATACACAACGCCTCGAGATACGCGATTCTCGCATCCCATTCAAAAACCATGGGTTCGGAATAATCCAAATAGTCTCGCAACTTCAATTGAATGGCGATCAACTGCCGATATCAGTGCCAACTACTTGAAGTCTGAACACTAAGTATTTTCTCAAGACCGCCGATAGAAACCCCAAACGGGGCAAACTGGTCCAGTGTCCGAGAATACTCTTCAAATAAGCCACAGGGTTGCTTGATTGCTGGTTTGTTGACCCATGCTGAAGTAGAGATCTGGTCTTCTAGTCAGCAAGAAGCGCTTAGTTACAGGAAGTATCGAACTGGTGGCGAGGAGCAACCCTTAGTGGCCTTAGGCATTATAGGGATGATCACGTGCATGGTAACCTTAGGCAGAAAGTGTAGTCTAGGCAACAATGTCATCTTCAGCTACCCGCTGCTGCTGTCAAACATTCGTGCAGCTACGCACAGTACAGCCTCTCGTACCTCCATATATTTGCAATAATCCAGAGTTGAGCAGCTTAAGTCTGATACCTCCCTTCCGCACAGTCCTGGTCCCTCCTCCACCCGGTCCTCCCTTCGTTTTCGGCCATGCACAGCGTCGCCCGCACTCGGCATCCTCCTCACTACTTCTG
This sequence comes from Bryoglossum gracile, assembly GCA_037952635.1. Taxonomy (NCBI): domain Eukaryota; kingdom Fungi; phylum Ascomycota; class Leotiomycetes; order Helotiales; family Bryoglossaceae; genus Bryoglossum; species Bryoglossum gracile. Next base: position 20,538 of record JAPZPB010000089.1, on the reverse strand, counting down.
AATGCTGTTCAAGCGGCCGTTCTCGCGTGAACGGTGCTAATATTTGGAAATGCATGATCCTCTCGAGCCTTCCCCTATCCGAGTTTCGGGGGCTATCAGCCAATCTCGGCGGTACTGGCACACATTGCTAGCCCGATCGAGCTCCATTCTTGCAACAACCTGAATGCTCTTCTCAATAACACATATGTGAAGTGGGATCGTTGTATCTGAAAGGGTTTTCGGTATGGGGTACTGGTACAACAAAATGTGACATCAACGGCCGGGGAAAGGTTTCTTAAACTTCGAAAATCACACTTGGCTTACGCCAACCCCAGTACTGTCAAGTCACCAACAATGTATGCCGGACTGGAGTCGAAGATCAGAAATCTTCCTCGGCGACAAACTTTCTCTTCGCGATGGTTCTAGGATGGTGCTATATCCTATCAGCCCTGCATATCGAGCTACGAGGCGTAGCCAGCGAGGCACCACGAGTTAGCGAAGAGGATTTTATCAGCGACCATGGCCGTGCCATTCCAATCGGCTCCACAGACGCAGCTGAATACCGATGGTAGGCGGCGATTCTTACTCAGAGGTGCGAATGGCGAGCACTCACGCACCCACCCAAGCGGTCATCGAGATTCAACTTCGTCCACTCAAAAAGATGGGTCGGGCCTCATTACTCTACCCCCGACTCCGACGATTGCGACCTCCGAAAACTTCCCCGCTCCGACAATATGCACCGACTCATCTGCCCAGACGACAAGTCTGGTACCCTCGTCTTCTCCGGATCCACCTTTAGGGCGTGTCCGAAACGACGATGTAGCCCCAATTTTGGACCCTTCCACAGATTTGCATATACGCAGATCACGTTTGACGCTCAAGGGCGTGTTCGGAAACGAAATGCACAATTGATATAGATCATGTGTGATCGTGTATTGTACTTAGCCTCGCTAGCCGGACATCTCCAATAATCAACAACTTACCCACGAATACGTGTGTTACGCATCAGATTGGTAGGTCAGTGGTCATCGCCGTCAAACCGACACGAGCCACGATCCGCAGTCCAACACCAGCTTTTACGCACCACTCCGCCATAAGCGAAAGATTCGCTCACCGACGCACGCCTTCGGACGACTCTTCAGACAGCTATTCACGCTCGGAGACTCGAAGGACGATATCTCAAAGCCGGAGTCCCCCCACAAGGCCTGGCATATCGCCAAAGAAGTTACGCAAAGGCCAATTCATGCGCTACACGGATCCTATTACTTGGGACCCGTCCGCCCCCTTTAGACCCGCCCGCCTCCCTTTCAACTCATATCAACAAACAAACAAACAGGAGCGTGGCCTCCCCAACCCACGAAATTGCCTTTGATTTAGGGTGCGGCTACCGTGGGTTGAGCCTCTCCTTCCGGACGGCTCCCCTGCCGCTACTCTTGGGTCTACGAAGTTTGTTTGGGTGACGCAACTTCGCTATTTAGCCGGATTCGCCCGCCTTTTCTCAACTCTCACCACCCAGACTTCCCCGTTTCTCTCACTCGCTTTACAAACTTTTACCCGCGGTCTTGTGGATGTCTCCTATTCCACTGGTTCCGAATATCGTCCACCTCGGACACCAGTTAGCCGCATATATCCAGCTCCCAGATCGGCAGGTGCGAGATAAAACGCTTGAAGCAATCCTACCAGCGTTTCTTCACCAGTACCCACCTTCGGTGCCCGTGAGGAGCTCCGTTTGCCAGAATTAGCGACGGTCAGCCTCGCTCGAAGCTTCCCCCTTTCCACCTGACTGGATTACCGACACCACCGCCATCAGGAACCATATTCAGACCTTCCTGGACGCGCTCAAGAGTGCGGACTTTGCGAGAAAATACGACGCTCTGAAGTTGGCGTCGTCCAGCAAAACGACTTCAGGGAACGACTCCAGTAGAAACCAAAGCGAATCCTCGGGCTCTACCGAATCAATTCGAAGATCAGTCCCCCCCGGTACCCGAACGCTCACTGACGAAACAATGGCGAACACCTTCACCCAGGCCCAAATGGACGCTATATCCCAAATGATCGGCAATGCGGTTGCCCAGGCGTTTCAATCCCAGGCGCGTCCACCACCAGGCGACCGTGGACCGGCCGGAGCACAGGGACCCCCAGGTCCGCCGGGTCCTGCTGGACAAGGCGGAGGCAATGGAGAAGCTGGCTTCCGCTTCCAGGAAATCGGCCTTTTCGATCTTGAACTTAACTCTAGTTTCGGTGAAGGAGATATCGCTCACTCGGGTACGGACACCTACATACGAAACGTTCACATGTTTCTCGACCGCGTCCGCGACGCGGCAGCTATTTGGGGAGCCGACTTCGTGCGCAACAAGATCCCCGGATGCCTTCGTGGATCTGCTCTCGAAAGGTATACCACATCGCTCTTGCAATTAGAGAAGGACGGTCTCCGAGGTGGCGAGCGTATAGACAATTGGGCAGCCGCTCTGCTCGCACGATTCAAAGAACCAGACAGCGTGGCCCTCCAGAAGATGCTCGACTCTCACTTCACACTCGAAGCCGCGGCCTCGAGACGGGACATCGCCCTGTTCGTATACGCAGTGGTCCGCAATGGCGAATCGGCCAATTTTGGCTCCCCTATGGACCGATTAAAGATGGCATGGGAACACATCGACCCCCTCCTCACAAATGGCCAGAATCGACCCACCGAGGGGATGTCCACGAATCAGTTCATCAAGCCACTTATCGAGCAGCGAGAGGCATGGGCCCAAATTGCCTAGCGATTCCTCGGGCTCGAAAAGGGCTACTCGCAGAGGGCGAATCGGTCCAGCAATCAGTCTTTTGGTGGGCGATCAGCTCGCACAGAAGGGAATAGGTACCCGTATGGACGAGGTCAGTATTCTACACCTAATGCCCCGGGCTACGGCCGATTCCGCAGTAACAGGCCATCGAACGAGTTCTCTACGAACCGTCCTCGGTATCCTCGTTTCTCGCAGTATCAGCAGTGGCAGGCGCAAAACGGCCATGAACGGCAAACTTACGCACAGCCACAGGCGTCAAACGGAAGCGGGAGTACTCCCACGACAACGAAGAGCCTCCCTGCAATCCTACCCGGGAAAATCCCTCTTCAGATCACAAGCGGCGGCGACTCGAGCACCCGTCAGCCAAAAGAGCAGTATTCCACAGGGTCAAGGAACTCCGCAGATCGCGAACAGCGTCGTCCCCTGCGCCCGTTCCAGTCCATTTACAATGCGGACATCCAGGAACTGGTTAGCGAAGCTTACTTGGCTGGCATGGAGGAAGGCGGCCAGGACACTACAGAACTCGAGGACGACCAGAACTCGATACATGACGACGACGGCCAGGTCGACAATCAGTTTGTAGATATCTTTTTCACGGGCTCCGCAAATCCTACGCCCAGGCGCAAATTCGCCTGCCGACGTTGCCCGCCAACCTTCAAATCTAATAACCAGCTTTGGTTGCACCTCTCCAGTGCCCATGAAGTACCCCGCCATGATCAACCACGGGCAATTTCGCAGCCTAGTGCCATCTCGCCCGACACCGATCACAAGCTCCTCTCCGCTATACAAACCTGAATTCAGCAGCTATCTAGCCACCTACCGGTCACCGCGGCCTTGCCCACCTTACGTACCGGTAGCGCGCTCCCTAAGCTACCAATCGTTCATTCCCAGGCGGTCAGTCCGAATACCAACGGGCGAGGTTTTCGCTCATGGCACTATGCTACCTTTCATGCCGCTCTTCAGCAGGGTGGGGAGCTGCTCGAGATCACGGCAGACTCTGGGTGCACAGCAACGAGTATCGGAGCCGAGTTCCTCCAGGATCACACCAGTCTTGCCCAGCAGCCGATGCCAGAGCCCGTCACTCTACGCGGGATCCTAAAGGACACCGTCCAGTGTACGAGCTTCGCCAGGGTCACTATGTAGGTCCCCGGTATTGTCCAGGGAGAGCCGCGAATCGCCGAACTTACTTTTGATGCCCGTGTGGTGCCTGGACTTCGGGCAGGACTACTACTCGGCTCGGACGTCCTCGGCCCCCATCGCATAACCATCGATTACAATGAGCAGAAGCTCAAGATAGCCGCTTGCGACGGCCTGGAGACCCGACTGCGAGTACTCGCCAAGGACCATTCCAGAGTCAAGCGAGTTGTTCGCTCCCGGGAGAAGTCCATAATACCCCCTCGTACGGTCGCGAAAGTCGCTGTATCGGTCTGAGATAAGAAACGTTTGCCCAAGGACCGCGACTACTGCTTCACGCCAGACTTGCGAACCTCCCAGGGAGGAGTATACAGCCACCTCACCGACGCAGATATCAATGTGGTTATGGTGTACAACGATAGTTCGGTTCCAATGGAGCTTCCCCGCAAAACACGCTTAGGACACCTTCAGGATTGCACCGAAGAAGGTGCCTACCAGGTCGCCGAAGAGGAGCACCCGCTCGCTAGGTACAGCCAGCACGTACTCACTCAACACGCAGAATCCTCTATCGCGGACAGTCGCTGGGAATTTGATCCGCTGGACGCGTTCAGCCTCGACAACGAGGACGAACAACCCCCCACAGAGCCAAATACGGACAGCCCCCCCTCGGATTCAAAAGACAAGGACCTAGCATTGCATTTACCCAAGGCTTTATTCGCTCCGCCAGAGGCAGTCAAGGTCTCGCCGCAGAGGCTCAATGAATCGCTTTCTCCCGAGCAACTCCGCAAATTTGAGCACATTCTCGAGTTTGGGATCACCGCTTTTGCAGACCCCAGAACACGCACAACAATATGCTAATATCACCAATCGTTATCCCGCGCTGTTCACCGATGATGGAAAGACAGCAGATATTCCACCAGAGGAATACCTACGAGTGCCACTCACAAGTGACTGGGACACCACGGAATCGCAAGCCAAGTTGGCTCACCGAGTCTATCCCCTTAACCCCAAGGAGCAAGAGCTGGTCAACTCCGAGTTTGACAAGATGAGATCCCACGGCAAAATGGAATGGAGTCACGAGCCTACCCCCTTCGGGGCTCCGGTCTTCGTTGTTTGGTGATCAGTTCCAGGTCCCACGCCCGACTCCCCCCCAATTCGCAAGGGAAGAGTTGTTGTGGACATTCGCGGTCTAAACAAGGTCACGGTCACCGATGCCTATCCTATCCCTATGCAGCCAGATATTACCGCAGCCGTGGCCGGATCCCATTCCATTACAGTTATGGACGCTCTCGGGTTCTTTCATCAATGGCTGGTCGCTCTCGAAGACCGTCATAAGCTCACCGTGGTCTCCCACACAGGGCAACAGGAATATTGCGTAGCCCCAATGGGTTATAAAAATTCGCCTCCGTTCGCTCAACGACAAATTGATCGCGTTCTCGCTTCTCACCGCAAATTCGCCAGGTCGTATATCGACGATATCTTTATCTTCAGCAAGACCTTCGACGAGCACCTCCAACACTTGGACCAAGTTTTTCATCGGTTACCCAAGCATTACTTTGCTCGGTCAGCGCGTGGACGGGTTCGGCCTCACCACAACAGAAGACAAACTGCGAGCTATCCGCGATCTCGAGTTTCCAGGCACGCTCCAGCAACTGGAACATTACCGAGGACTCACAGGGTGGCTCCGCAAATTCGTGCCCGGATACGCCCGCATCGTCGAGCCACTACAGCAGCGTAAAACTCTAGGCCTCAAACATGCTCCCAATTCTCGAGGGGGGCCAGGGACCACTTCGTCAAAGCGGCGTCCGTGGAGGCTTCCCCAAGTCTCGTAGACGCGTTCAACGAACTACAGAGAGCATTCGCCGAGCCGCGTATTCTCATTCACTTTGACTCCAAGCGCAGACTGTACATAGATGTGGACACCTCCAAGAAACGTGGTATCGGTGCTATGGTATACCATGCTCGCGGAGATCCGGAAGCCACTGACGACGTAAAACAATACGACGTACAGCCAAACCGCAGAAATTACTATTCGATATCTGGTCTCCCAGGGTTACGAGGACTGGCCCGACGCTTTAACAGGGATTCAGGCTTCACTGAACAACTCTCCCAACAGCTCCACGGGCTACTCACCAAATGAGATTATCTACGGCTTTCGCATTCGGGAAGGTCTAGACTTGACCACCGAGCCGTCCCAAGCCACGAAGGCGGACATCGACGCCGCCCGCGAAATCCTCCACGCTGAAGCCGCAGACGCCATAGCTTTCGCTGCCCAGAGGATGAAGTTACGTTTCGATCAGTCGCACACCCCGTTACGGCTATCTCTAGGTGACCAAGCATTTTATTCGGCTCCACAAACATTTCAAAATCCCGGGCGTTACTAACAGGAAGCTTCACCACCAAAGGACTGGCCCATTCCCCATCATCAAGGCATATAGCTCGCAAGCCTACGAGCTGAAGCTGCCCGCTCATTAGAAGATACATCCGGTAATCTCTGTGGAGCACCTCGAACCAGCGCCCTCAGGTGAGGATCCCTTTGGTCGAAGACATCCCGACACCCGAAGGCTCCCCGCGATCGCCGACGAACGGAATCCTTCAAATAACACATATCTTGTGGAGCGACTCCTAGACAGGCGAATTGGCCGTGTCGGTAGGACCAAGTCCGAGATTGTGAGATACCTCGTCAAATGGGCAGGATACGGCCACGAAGAGAACCAGTGGGTGACCGAGAGCGATCTTGATTGCACCGACCTGATGCGCGAATACGAATATTATAAACCCCTTTTACTAGAAAATTACGTTCGTATCATCGCCCTCGCGCCTAATTTACGGAAAGTCTCCGTTTAAAGCGCAACAGGATTCCTTTACCACAGCTCTACCATCGAGCTCTTATCACTCCTAGTACTTATAAAAGGGTCTTATCCAAGCTTCAAGGCCTCACCACTATACTAGAAGTCATTATTAGCCTTATGGCTGCTGTGGCACCCAAATTCAAACAAAGTCATCACGAGAGTCAATATCTCTAATCAAAACAACTAGTGATTTTTGGTTAGGGTGAACTCGCCCCGCACTTCCCATGATAATTACGGTGTAATTTCACTTATATAATCATTTTCCAAGCTTGTCGCTGTTCAGGACTGTGGCTAACGTGAGGCTAAACTGCACCAAACACGGCCTTGGCCAACAGCGACTGCCAACGAGCATGTTCTGCAGTTTATCGACAGGTTATTTCTAGTTCGTACTGACCTGAACGTTCGGATTATGGAGCCCAGACCCCTAGCAGAACGTTCATACTGTATAAAGGAGTCATCCAACAACTCTTGGCAGTTTAAGGAGTCATACTGTAATTGTATGAATGTGTGACATCCCTCTATACGCGTCCGGGGAGTTCATACATTGCTCAATCTGCCCAACTCCCCAGCCACGGTAAGTAGCTTTCATTCTTGGTTCTCTCATAATATGTGAGCGTGAGCACAGCTGCCAAGGTATTGGTATTTTTTGTCGTTCCTCTTCGAAGCGATTGGTGAGCCGGCTCTCGATGATGGCACAGGCTTCTCTTGGACTGGTGAGAATATGGGTAATAATCGGCTCTTCTTCAAATTTCGCATTCGCTCATTACTGTACAAGAGTAAGAGCTAGAATCAAATGCAGTCAGCTTTACGATCCTACCTATGAGGGAGAGTACAATGTATTTGTTGTGATCGATTAATAATGTATTAGTAGCGAGGCGAGATTTGAGTGGTGTTCACCAAGACGTCTAATTTTGCCTAACATGCCTCCAGCTTGGCTAACATGCCTCCAGCTTGGCTAACATGCCTCCAGCTTGGCTAACATGCCTCCAGCTTGGCTAAACAGTGTATATAAAGACAGGAAATGTCCTCGAGTAGTGCTTCTTCATCGCAGCGATCTTCTCAATCTTTCATCGACCTTCGAACTGCTTGCTACCATACCTCCACCCACCTCAGAATCAACAATCTTCTCCATTCAATATGCAATACCTCAGCATCATCCTCGGCCTTGCCACTGCAGCTTCTGCAATTGACATCTACCTCCACACTGCTAGAACCGACTGCTCCGGTCCGTCCCTTGTGTGCACCGGCTGGAATCCCAACGTAGCTATCCCCTCTCCTCTCCGCTTACCCTTAGCCCGTATACGGTGTCTGATATATTTCACCAGAGCTGCTGCAGCATCCCATCAGGAGCTGTGCCTTCTCTTGGCTTTCGCGGCATACCAACCGACTGGTTCATCGAAGTCAGGGGCCACGAGGGAGGGCGTTGTGGCCCGATAAAGACACTAGATACTGCGTATCAAACGAACTTCAAGTGCCTCAGCCAAGGTCCGTACACAGGTGCGGGCTACGGTTTCCGTGGGAAGAAGAGAGATGCAGGGGCCGTTGCGGAGAAGTGCACGCCGCCAGACCTGTTGATCCTCGAGGATGGGAAGAAGTACTCCCTGGTGGGCATGGCAGACAGTCAGCTTGAAGAATTGGTTGCGGTTGTGTCGAATGTTACGACCGCGGCCGATATGCCAGAAGCTTTCAAGGCGTTTGAGATTGCGGAGTAGAGGTCGGCAATAGCCATGTGATATGGAGCCGTGCGAGCTCTGTTGTGCTAGATGGTGTTATTGCATGCTTGACCGGTGTGTGCACGCGCCGGCATAGTGTGGTCCTGTCTTTACCTTGAAGTATATAATTTTCATAATCAAAGTGCTGTCTTTACTGCCTAAGCATGTGCGCAACGTGGCATTGATTCAATTAGCACACAATCCTCTTTGGCGTCTAACAGAGAATAAGTAATAGATTCAGTGGACATGTGCCAGCGCCAAAATGTGAGGGCAAAGCAGTCCAAGTGCTTTGTATTCACATTAGTGTTTCTAAATAATGTGATTCAAATGATATATCTGCAGACCCGATGTTAACTATCCCTCTCCCCGCCACATACTATGGTCAGTTCAAGAGCTTGCCTATTTTGGCCAGTGGTCATCATCGGCGCCGGGTCTGGATTGTACAGGAATACCACCTCGCCGAGGACTATATCCTTTATGCAAATCGTACTACCGACAATAATATGCGGACCTTAGACAGTTTGCCATGGGCCTGTCAAATCTCAATCTGAATGTAAAAAACTGCGAGATTGCATTGATGCTTTGAAAGGCATTGCCTCTAATTTCATTCATCAACGGAGATAAAAAGTGTGATTATATAAAGGATATCGTTGAATTTGCCTCTTGACAGAATAATAACATTAACTTGCTTAAGCCCAGGAGATCTTGAATTTATATTATATAAGAAGATGGGCGTCTTTCGAGATACGGGCCATAAAGAGTTGATTAAGCAATACCAGGTAAAGCAAGGTCTATAGGACACGAAATAGAGACAAACTCTACTATATAGTAACTAGTCGCGAGGTGTGAGCTAAAGCATTAATTATAGTCTTAGCACCGCCTCCTATATAGGGTTGCAATACTATATCCGGAATCTAATATTTAGTTGACTAATTAATTATAAGCGTAACCTATCTCTTATTACTCGAGTCCTGGTATAGAATAAATCGCCTGATCTAGAAGAAAAAGTAATATGAAAGCAAGATCAAGCTTCTGTTAGCGACAAGAAATACGATCAAGGGAATCTTTAGCCCTTGCCGCAATAGTTATCTATTCGAACTACGGCGAATATAAGGGGTGGTAATACTCGCAGAGTAAATAGGCGAAGAACAAGGGAGAGAACCAGATTGTAGCCGCGAGTCTTTATCCGAGTTAATAAACAGTCTGTGAAATAGACCCGAGACTTACTATCGAAACATATGATACTTGGAACCAATAAATCCAGGATTACGACCGATATCTGTCTCTAATGCTTGCCGGCTTTTGGAGGTATATCGTTCACGATTTGTACCTCTAGGCACTACATATCTGGCGTCGCGCAAGAAGCTATATAAGCAATATTGTGCAAGGATCTCTAGTCGCTATTTTGACCAAATCCACAACCCCAAAGCCGATTTTATATCTGCCGGGTTTTTACAAGTAGAGGACAACCTTAACGACGCATCTACTGCAATTGCGGAGTGGCTCCCAGTGTATAGAAAGCAGCAAAGGGGCTATCGGTAAACGAGATTGAAAGTCAGGCCTTTTACTATATTTTGCACGGGTTGCACAGCACTCAATAGGAGTTGCTCGGATTGTTGCATGCTTTTGCCAAGTAGATAAATCCGTTAGCTAGATTATGCTCCGAGAAATCCTCTCCTAACTCCCTGGAGAACCGGCTCTAGTTTCTGCGTTGTCTACGTATATATCTTGCCAACGCTTCTTGGTCTGGAATATAGCTGCCTTTTTAATATACCAATGCACCGGAGACCAAGGCTCGAAATTCCCCAGTAACTATTTTGATTGGGTAAACCGTGGTGGATTATGCGGTCTGCGGACGTTGGTTGGTTTGGTGTTTGAATCCGAAGCCTGCCCGTATGGGAGAGGGAATGATGGACGTGGGTGAGTCGTCTGAGTGTCCTCTCTACTATTCTCTCAGCGCTCTCCCTCTCTCCCCCTCTCTCCCCTTGCCCATTCTCCCTCCCACTCCCATACCCCCCGCTCCAAACCCGCACCCAAACACCACCAAAACCCAGCGAAACCCCAGCCCCATAACCAGCGCCGTACTGCACTCACTCCCATCCAGATCCCGCGCCGGGGGGCGACAAGAGATGGATTGGATATCATATGATTTTAGGAAGAAATGAGGCTCGTAGAAACGATGTTCTGTAGGTTATTTTGTCGGGTGATTCTCAAAGTCAGGAGGTGATTTCTCACTGTGAGAGCAGGGAATATTGATGCTTGTGCAACCAAACGTGTGACTCGTGCAAGACGCATATCAGGTGAGAGAAGGAACGGGATGGAAATTGAATTTGCAGGGACGAATGTGTATTACGCATTTCGTCTTCAGACGCAGCAGTGCATTATGCAGCGAGAGTTTAAGTCTGTATAATTGTGCGAAGCGGCTCTCCTTAAGGCTTATGCTGCCTGACGCGGAATAACCAAACGTGAGTTTCTTGATATCAGTTCACAGCTCGCATATCGTCTCAGACCAGAACACAAAATTCGTTGTGAGTTCTGCTAGTATTCGATATCCCAATTCCGTCCTGCTTCCTCCATCTTGTTTCTCGCACGAGATTCAGAACCCACCCCATTTTCCTCCAACCCATGCACCCCCCTCACATGATCCCTGCACTTATCCCTTCTGGTAAACCCTTTCCGTCCATTCCTGTCACATCCTGGCTCCAAACAATGGTACTTTCGATGGCGCTCCGGGGAATGAATTTTTGCGTGGCGTCTGAGGTCGCCTTGTCGTGCGAAGGTGGAGTGGCAGTGCGGGTGCGGGCAGGGGTGGCGTGTGGAGTTTGGGGAGGGAGCATTGGTTGGAGATGGTGTGGGGGAAGTGGTGGAGGTGGAGGTGAGGGAGGAGGAGGAGGCTGTTTCTGGGCTAGACGAGGGGATGGTTGCGTGTGTGGATTTTTCTTGAAGCGGGGAAGAGGTGCCGTTGGTGGAGGTTGAAGCTTGGAAGGAGGCGTTGAAGGAGAAGTTCGTTTCTGTATTGTATGATACGGAGCTTAGTTGTGCGTCGAAACTGCCGTTGCCCGACAAATGGGTTGCTTCGCTGGTTCCATTCCAATGGAGCAGATTGGTGGAGGCATCTTGATCAAAAACGTTCGTGAAGGGATTATGAGCAGTGTTGTCTTGCCAGGCAAGGTCGAATCCGTTTGGCATGTTGTCACGAGCAGCAGGTTCGTTGTGCCAGTCCTCTTGCTCGGTGGTAGGATAGTGCGAGTGAGTATCAGAAGAGTTATGAGCAATAGTGCCGGCTTGCGGAAGGTCAATCTCGTTTGGACTGGAGTAATGAGCAGCAGTCTCATAAGGCCGGTCTTGCTGTCCAGGGGTAGCATAGAGAGCGCAAGTCTTGTCTTGAGGGGCGGGGTCGAAGTCGGGCTCGGAATTGGCATTCAATTGCAGGTATTGAACCTGGCTAGATGCTGCCTCGAGACTTCTGGTGCTTTCATGCCCTGTCCAATCTTCACAGATCCTGCTTGGAAAGCTGGCACTGAACCCAATAGGCACCAGCTGCTCGACTGTCGTATTTGCATATATGTTATAGGGCACAAAGAATCCGGGAAGCGCGACGCTCAAGTTATAAGGGTAAGGAGGGTGGAAAATGAGAGAGCGAGCATTGGAAAAACTTGCATCCAGCGGCTCGGTTTGCTGGTTTTTTGCTGATTCCGGATCGAAATCCATCGCAACTAGTTACGAGGAAAATTTGCCCACCGCTGATTTTGCTCAGTGCCTATTTCTTCCTTGGATTCGGGGAAGCTGTATTCGATTTTAAGCAACTAATGGGGCGTTTTCCTCCGCTGTCTTTCAGCGTTTCTTCTTCAGCATTCGAGCCCCCCCGCTGCGAGGTGTACCTGCAAACTAACCATCATCCATCCCGTCCCCTCGATTTACCTCATGGGACGTACCCGGATTTTGCACGGCAACGCTGCTGGCAACTGGCTCATTGGGTGAGGCAAAGTGAATGGCGAAGTCAGATCATTCTGGCAGGGCTTGATATCCAGGCCGACGCTTCGGGGGTCCTTGTCACCGACTACGATAAGAGAGACTCGAGTTTACACAGCTTTGTATAAAAGCCATTACTAGCCCGAAGGAGAAAGCAACGAAAGATAGTCGGCTGGACAGGTGCCCGACCTTCTCTCAAACCGGGCGTTGAGCAATGACACAAGGCTTCTGAGGAGTGCTCTCATTGCTCGCCCCCTTGGATACGAAGGTCGTGTACTGTACTGTACTGTACATGTACAGTACATGCACATGCACACGCCCCTATACATGAATTCTCATGCACACGCCCCTACACATGAATTCTCATGCATGTTCATGCATGCGCCCTTCAGTGCGACTCGAAATGAACAACGAACATGCCCAACTTTTCAGCTGGCCATCTGTCCAAGTTGGGAAAGCTTGCGTCCAATTGTGGCCGAGACGACTCGGGAAGCAAAATGGGATATTGTAGGCGGCCGCTTACCCGACATAACGGACAAAGTCTTTGCCGAGCCTCCGCTGGATTTGAGAGCCTCAGGCAGAAATCACCGACGACCAAGGTTCACCGAGATAAGTCGGTGGTTTGAAGCTATATTGCCAATGTCCTGCCACTTCGTCGGCAGTGTTTTTGGCCGTTTATGGTCTGCCTGACCGTCTGGAGAAAAGAGTTAGTTTCGAATTGCAAAGGTAGGAAGGGAAACAATACAGTGCTACCTCGAGGAGCTTTCCGAGAAAGAGCAAAAGATTAGCTATCAGTGACATTCATAGCAGAACCAAAGCCATGTAATGTTACCTTTGATCGAAGTTGAGAGGCGTGAAGAATGTCGGGGAGAAACAGTGCTGGCTTGGAGAAGGAGAGAAGAGGGTTCGGTGTATATATATAATATCTACTGGAACAACTTCGGTGAGTTCGCAATTAATTGAATGTAGCGCCGTGACGCAGACCATAGTCTACAGTGGGTGGCAAAAAGTATTGGACCTGGTACTTTTGGCCACCCGCATCATTCGGGCGCATGCGGCTCACATCCTAGATTCAGCAGATCCATAGGTTGATTTTCGTGTACATTTGCTCACCGAGTACTTTTGGCACCTCACAGCTGTTGGCCCCTGCATATCCCCAGGACTGCGAGTTGTGACTTTTCTATTAGTAGCACACCCTGGATGGATACCCACTGTACTGTTTCTCCCTAACATATTTTCCTTTCTCAGTCGACCTTACGAGTTACCGTACCTCCCAAGAGAGCATTTATAAAGATACCCTGCTCTCAACCTGCCAATACAGAAGACTAAACCTTTCCAACTTCCAAGATCTATTTTACAGAGTTATTGGTGTGCGTCAAGGATGGCTCAGTTGGTTTATTGAATCGGCTCCCTCTGTACCATACACCTTATCTTCTGCCTTACTCCAACTTTTACGTCCGGCGATACCCGAGCTCAGCATGCGGTAATTACTTCGTACGTCTGTCCCTGCGTCCCGAGACGCCCCTTGTAACGAGACGAATCTATAGTTTTGGAATCGCAATTTTTTTCCTGGCAAGTCTACGAAGTTGTTATTCATATATCACTTTCCTTAACCACCTGTCCCTCAGGAGACCACTTAGCAACAAAAAAAAGCTGATTATGCTGTCGATCGTTTCACTTACCTTGTTTAATCACGACATTTAAAGTCTTATCAAAATTCGGAGCACTTAAGGAAAGGTCCTATCTCGAAATATTACAACTCTAAGTTTTGAAGAAACTCAGAGAGGAAAAGAATATAGTCCGGGAGTTACGCCGGTGTGCGACGAGAGGGTCTATATATTTCGGTGCTTAGGAATGTATATTAGCCGAGATACAGTTCACGCCTGGGCTTGCTACTATATATTTTACTTAGCCACGATTCTCAGGCTCAATCACGTGTGTGGCGTGGTAGCATGTTTCTAGGCTATTGCCTGATTACGTAATTCATACCTAAGGCCTCAATTCAGAATCTAGAAACCCCTCTCTCTCTCTCTCTCCCGTGGTTCAGACCTATTCTTTATCCCCTTATCATACTACCTCCAACAGCTATACCAGCAATCCTTCTTGTACTTAGGACGACATGAGTCAGACTACTCCGGTACGAATAATCTTACAGTATCGCGAACGAGCTTTTCAAAGCATCAATGCAATCATCAACGCTTTCTTGAAATGGCGAGATATTCAACCTCTAGAAGACTACTGTGTACATATATGTAGTAATCCTCCTTCCTCTCGCTTATATCTCGTTCTCGATCTCTACTGCAAAACATATCCAAATGTCGATCTCAAAAATTTAGACCTCGAAGTCTTTAAAGTCTTAGGAATTGACCCATTGTGCGTTACCTCTTCTACGACTTAACTAAACTAACTATATCTAGTAAATTCCAGGATCTCGGAGAGGTAGCTTGCAAGCAGGTTTACCAGCGATCAATTTCTCAGGATTGGGGGGAAGGCAACCGGTCTAGTCGGAGGAATTAGTCGGTGTTATTCCAGCACAGGGAGGGACAGGTTCGGCGCCTGGAATACGAAGGCTTCAGCGAGTCTCTTGGAGCGAATTTGTGATGGTATACTGTTTCTTCGATGGAGGGGGCAACGAAAGTGGATATTGCCCGTACAGTAAGACTTGCGTGGATTAGGATCTTGTGTTTCGGATATATAGATATCTCTTGTCGGACAGAGGGGATGAATGATGCTCTATAAGTTAAGTTGATGTTGATGTGGAGAAAAGATAAGGAGCTGAGAAACAGCTTAATGGCAAGGTAGTGCGGAGCAAGGCGGCAATCTATAGAGACGGATGATGAGCCGCCGGGAATTTGGGTGCTCTGAGTGCTACAAGTAAGTTAATTCGTTGCCTGTATGTGTCACGCTGAAATGCACGAGGGTCTGATTCGTGGAGGTTCTTGATGGATATCAGCTATAAATACCATGTTCCTCGAACCTTCCATAGGCACGTGCCCGCCGGTACGCCGTTGCCAATCCGCTGCCTGTCACCCGTCAACACCATCACCACAGTAGGACAATGTGGACAGAGCAGTCAGGTATTGGCGCAAGGCGTGCCTACATCATACCGTGCTCTTGCAGATCATCATGGCAATGTCTCCCACTCTACACTCCATCATCGTGCTCGCGGACGACCCTCAAGGGAAGAGAAGGCCCAAGGCCAACAGTACCTCAAACCGTACGAAGAAGAGGTAATCGTTAAGTATCTGCTTAAAATGTCTAACCTTGGATATCCGGTACGAATAAAGTTTATCCCTTCACTAGCCTATAGCGTCACCCGCCATCGACTTACCACCGAAAGGCCTCTTAAAGCTCCTGGTCATAACTGGGCAAAGGCTCTAGAAAAACGCCATCCAATACTGCTGGCAAGGAAAGTCAAGGCGTTGGATTGGGACCGTCGCGAGAAAAACATGTGTGGGAAAATCATACACTGGTTTGAGGTGATAAAAGATGTATTACAAGATTCGGCTATCGTGGCCGAAAATGTGTATAACATGGACGAGACTTGGAGTGATGCTATCCATGCCAGGCTCTATCAAAGTCCTTGTTCGCTTAATTGGAGTAGGTATCATCCTTCGTGGCGACGTCCTATGACAGGCCACGCCCCAACCAACACAAGAGTGGCAATAGCATATTAGCATTATAATAGAACTTGGATATGTCTGTTCAATCGATCTATGCGTTTAAAAGGTAATGAAAACTTAATGGTGTTGTCGTATATCAAGGGGTCTTATTTCAGTGTAAAGGTGGCTCTCGGTAAATTCAGGGGGCGGCGACAACGCGATAATAATTTTCAGAATTGATAGGTCAGGAGTGTTTGGGGGAGGTATACAATGTAACTGAACTGAAAATGGATAGAAATTTTAGAGCGTTCATAGATTTTATGTCGCTTGAACTCGAAGTACCTACGATTTGTCTCGTTACTGTACAGGGGGCGTCTCGGTACGCAGGGATAGACGTCAGAACGACGCTCTTGAAATGGAAATTGCTCCAGTCGAGATTCCGACATCGAACTGGCTGTTTCTTCCGCGAAAATTGACGGTCAAGGTGTTCTTGAGGGCTGTTGAGGGAGGGGAGCTACACCTGATCCGGACCGGCCGAAAATGCTGATTATGTTACGGATCATGATGATGTTGTCGCTAATATGGATATTTAGGAATGATGCCTTCTTTGAGAGCGAGTCCCATATAGTCCCTTTTTGATCTAGGAGATCGAGCGGTCGTCAGAACAATAGCCTTACGGCACGTGCGGTCCTCCCAACAGAGACCTGCCATTTTTGAGAGCAGGTGCTGACTTTTCGGAAACAAAGGGGAACTGTAAGAGGAGCGAATGAATGATTGTCTTATTACTGTGTCAAAGGGTGAGCTTCATAAACAGGAGAGCGCCAAGCCTCGCTATGGGTATGAGTGGGCGCCACATTCCTCAGCCACACGTTGCTTGGCAGCGCGACACGTGACACCAAAACTGCTACATAATCTCTATTCTCTACACTCCTGTCCCACCAAATACAGTACAGTAATCACCATGCCGTCCTTATGATAAAAGCCTCACCATCTCCACTGCACCTTGGGTACCGCCGACCTCAGCTCTCCTTCGTTGTGGTGATGCTGTCTGTCCGCTGTGCAGAATGCACCAACTCAATTATCTTCGAGCATCTCCCGGAGATACGATGCAGCTGAGGGACGGGCGCCAATACCTCAAATACTACCTAAGGTAGCCGGATGGCCTGAAACATTGCAGGTAATAGTTGACTTCCAGGGGAGGGATGTGATTTTGGGGAGGCTGGTAGTGAATTTGGCGGATGTGGTTGTGAAATGAGGGAGGTATTCGTGAATCTGTGAGTAGGGCATGAATCTTGATATATAAGGGATGGGATTTGGGAAGTACTCGTCATCAAGTACGAGAAGTGTGACTCGTTATTGTAGTAGGTAAGATTTCGTCTTCTGCTAATTACTTAAGTTGATCTCGAAATTTCGAAATTTGGCCTAACCACACTGCTCTCCCGAAAGCCTTGAAGTCAATGAAAACACAAATTTGGATTCCAGTTGAAAATCCGAGACACTTTGTTAACCCTCCAAGCTTCTACTCATCCATCCATTTCCAATTTTCCACAAAATGAGCGGGACTTTGAAAAGCTAATTAGGTGTTCTTTCCGCACGGGGTCTCCCTTTCAACGCCCACGCTAAGCCTCGCTTTATGTTCCTCCTTCTCGCTCCCAGCTACGCCGAACTACAACAGATATATTACATCCTCTCACCCGTACATGAATGGAAATCTAGACTTAACTCAGAATTAAGACCGGCCTTTCCCCTTCATGAGGTACAGTACGGGTGGAAGGCCTTCCCCACATGCGGTTCCTGGACCCCGCATTTTGCCTTTCATCTACAGATCATTTCTGCACCAATTATGAAGCGCTCTGGAGTAGTATTATTTCCCCGGGACTCGGCCCCGAATTCAAGAAAAGCTTAGAACAGGAGAAGATAGCCCAATAGGTAGACTGAAGCACTGAAAAGATGTTCCGGTGACTTGTATTAAATAAAATTTGGTATAGCTCAAGAAACTACATTACATCGGTCATCAATCTTCTTTTCTACTTTTTCAACTCGTAGCAAAATGCGTTTCCAGATTCTCCCCTCCTTTCTTTTGCTCACCACCATTAGTGCGACACCTCTAGTCAACCATCCTGGACGCAAATCTCCTCACACCTCCCCCAAACCAGCTGCGTTCTTCCTCGCCGGGGACTCCACCACTGCTCTCCTCAGCCCAGGCGGTGGCGGCTGGGGAGAAGGATTCCTCGAAACGCTAGTGAACGGAGCTTGGGGGATCGACTGGGCTCACAACGGAGCGACGACTGTTTCGTTCGTGGCCGGCAGCTACTGGACGTCGGTATTGAGCTCGGTGAAGTCTTCAAAGTCACAATATACTCCCTACGTCACGATACAGGTAGGTTCTCCTGCTGCCGCTCGAGCCAAGACTCAGACGAGATGTGATATGATGGATGG
The DNA here is from genome assembly GCA_037952635.1 of Bryoglossum gracile. Lineage (NCBI taxonomy): Eukaryota > Fungi > Ascomycota > Leotiomycetes > Helotiales > Bryoglossaceae > Bryoglossum > Bryoglossum gracile. Next base: position 2,065 of record JAPZPB010000089.1, on the reverse strand, counting down.
ATGGACTGAAATCAGATGGAACGATGAGATGGAATTGGGAAGTTGGGACTAATGCAAATACAGTTCGGGCACAACGACCAGAAAGCATCGGCGAACATCAGCATTCCCAGATTCGAATCAAACCTCGCGGCCATGGTCTCGGACGTCCGTCTCGCCGGAGGTATCCCCATTCTCGTGACTTCGCTCTCGCGCCGCAACTTCAACGCTACCACGAATCTCGTCATCGAAGACCTGGCCGACGTTGTTGCGGCTACGCTTTCCGTCGCTGCTTCGACTGGGTCCGCCTACATCGATTTGAACGCTGCGTCGATGAAGTACTTGAATGAGATCGGAAAGACGGATGCGTTGCTGTATGACAGGGTAGCCCTTGACAACACGCACTTGAATGTCGCGGGTGATATCTTGTTTGGGAATATGGTGGCGTGGTTGATTGCTAGGAGTAGCGTGGGGCCGGAGACAAAGGGGTATATGAAGGGGAATGAGACGATTCTGTCTGATATTGAGACGGGGGAGTTTATTTTGCCGGTCAACGTGACGGCTGCGGCTTGAGATTTGAACATGGCTGCGGTGTGCGGGCTCTTGGAGAAAGCTTTATTAAAAAGCTGGATGTAAAATCGAGTATTTTTTGAGCCCGCAAGTTCGAATGGTATTGTTACACAACTGGCAGTGATATTTCAGTTCTTTAGAAATAGCGTTATGCGAATCCTTTGCCGTAGATTCTTTCACTAGAAAAGTACTTTCTCATCTGTATTCCAAATTTCGGCTCCAACACAATACTATACTTAAGTAGTCTTATGTAATATAGGCACGTGCCTAAAAGTCACGTGTTATAGCTAGCGTACCGCTTAGATAACCTTAATTCTTTGCTTAGCCAATAGATAAGGCTCGCTTAAATATAATAACCTCGAACCTTAAAGAATCTTCTAAGAACTACTTAGAAAAGTATTATTAAGATTTAGCTAACGCTAGTTTATAAGCTAGAACTTATTATTAATATCGATTACTAATATACTTATAAAGCTTATGTAGCTTAATAATTTTAAGAATTATTAATAGAATAAATTATAATCCTTTTTTCTAGAATTTTCTATTATTATTAATTAGATTATAAATTATTAGTAATTATATTCTTAATAATTAGTAATTATACTTAATAGTACTTTAAAGCTATTATTTTAGAATTTAAAAGATAGCTTTAGAACATAACTAATAAGTATATAAAGACTTAAAGTATCTCTTTTACTTTTCTTTTTTATTCTTTACTTTTAACTATTATTATTATTAGTTATATTCCCTTATATTATAAGCTAATTATATTATCTAAAATAATTCTAAAAATGTCTTATACTACTTCCCGAAAAATAAATATTGAGCAAAATAGCCTTAATTTTATATTACTAGCTAATAAAGCTAGTTTATTTAAAAGAGGCTTATTAAAAAAAGAATTAAATCTATTGCAAGAAGATTTTACTAAGCCTAGAATAGTTACTATTTTTTATACTTATAAAGGTTGTAAGTAAGTATTTTATTATATATATATTATTTATTAATTTTAGACTAATTATTATAATAGTATTAAATAGCTTAACTATTATATAAACTATTTTATAAGTAATTATATTAAGCACTATTAAGCTAGCTATACGCTAGTGCCTATAGCCTTAGGGCAAGATATAAGTAATTAAACTTAACTTAATTTATATTAATATATATATTAATTATATTATTAGATTCGGATAATTCGAATAATAATTCTATTTATAACGAAAGTTAAACTTCTATAGACTCTTTTTTAACTATTAATAAAGCTAAAAAGAGACTTATAAATAGTTTCGATAGTCTTATATTTAAAAAGCTAATATTAAACTTTATATTAGCTAATAATTTATCTTTTAATTTAGTAGAAAGTAAATCTTTTAAAGAATTACTTTATTATTTAAGAGAAGATATTCCTATTATTAATAGAAGTAATTTAAAAGACTTATTAAATAATTTATTTAAAGAGTCTAATAATTGTAACGATCCGTTACCCAAGTTATATAACCAAGGGAATTTCCCTCTAGCG
>JAPZPB010000088.1:80159-104900 GCA_037952635.1 Bryoglossum gracile | reverse complement strand
ACCGCCTTTGGAGAGCCGTTTGCGAATAGCTTCATCGATTTTGGTACTCTCAATTACGCGTGCTATTGGAATAGCAGTAGCCGTAGGTTCGGTCATTGCGACGAAAAATCAGAGTGAGTAGCTGTGGGGAGTGGTTGTCACGGTTCAAGAAGCATTTACTGTTAAGTCTATATATATTTTTTAGTGGTACGCTAACGCATTGGCCTTCCTGGCTCGTCTAACTCACTTGCTTCCACCGATAATGAGCGGAGCGAAATTATCGGATGAGCCGATTATTAGGCGGTGGTATCCCGCTTCAGTGTGCAACAGAAGACTAGACGTCCGATTCCGATGGTCAAGAAATAATCGTCGATCCCTTTAAAGTTTCAAGAGGAAGAGAAACCGATTCTCCGCGATCACTCAGTTCTTAAAGTGATTCAAAATGGGTGGGGTCTGCATTGTCTACGGACTCTTGCCTGCAGCTCTCATTATTGTGCTGGGGATTAGACAATATACTTTAGTCCGTCATCGGTCAATTCTCGTAGCCATTGTTTCATTGCCGAGTGTAGAGGGGTAGAGTGTGAAGTTGAAGACAGAATCAATTCTCTTGCCATGAGAATTTTCGCCTCCCGACTCCATTCCCGACTCCTCCCACCTCTTGCCAGCTCCCCATCCCGCATTCTCCACCCCGGACCACCCACCCCCACATGGGTTTAATGACGGCTCATTCTCGATAAGTTTTCTCGGTCATTTTTAAACCCCCTTTTGATATTTCTCCTTGATATTTTCCCTGTTCCTTTCTCTTTTCTCTTCTAAAGAAAGTGTTGAATTTTATTTGAAGTCAAAAGCATGGCACCCAAAGGACCCTACCGCCTCTGCACCGTGAACACAGCTCCTGACCGGGCGAAGAGATTGGTGGGACGAGTGGTAGAAGATGTGAAAGATGACTACGCTATCAATTATCTAGAGAATGTCACAAGTACGTTTTACTTGCATTCATTTTATCTCTGTTTCTTGGGGCGTAGGATTGGAAGGATGTTGTCACGATTGCGGGTTGACGAATGTCAAGAAAGTTGAGAAGAATATGGACTGATATCGGGTTTAGGAATAGAAGACGTAAAGTCAATGTGTGAGAGGAACAGACCTGATGTTTTGGTATCCTCATCCTTTATTTCCTCTCTTCATCGCTTTATTTGATTTCCATCTGGTCAGCTTCCCTCCAAATGGGGATTTGACTGGAGGATGTGGGGAAATCCATTTCGCAGAAATCTCATTACGATACGATACATAATTGTACTGATTCTCTCTCAAGTTCTGTGCCTCAATGTGGACCAAGGCCGAAAGCGATGAGATTCAGCAAATCGCAAGAGATACAGTGCCCGGCATCAAGACGATGGCTATCCCGCAAGGGTTGCAGGTGGACGAGGGACCAGATGCAATTGTTGCTTATCTGAAGGAGAAGTGGCCCCAGCTTGTGGGGGAATGACAATTGGATGAAATAAGAGTGCTGGTCTAGGATTTTCATCTTATATTACTTCTGGGTATCGGGTAGAATGGTTGCATGGGTAAAGTGAAATTCTCTGGCTTTGTCTTACGAGCGGAGGGAGGAAGGTGCATAGGGTCGGATTGATTTGGAATTTGGACTGGTCTTTGGTTTGAAATATTAGACAAATGCATATAGCGCAGAATTGCTTTGTTAAATCCCTAAGTCTACAGAGAGTATACAACAAAGATTGATCTCCTTATCAATTTGAGTTTGAGATACTTGTCAGACACCACCAACACCACTCTCACCTGTAGCCCCTGAGACTCTCTCCTCTATTCTTTCAATTACCTCGTTCCCTTCTTAATCACCAACCCTCGACAACCGTAACTTCAACACTCAAACCTCCCATCGGCTTTGCAGTAACTCCCCACACAATATCTAACTCCTTCGTTACGCGTCCTATCGGCTTAAACTCAAAACTCCCAATCAGCGCCGACAATAGCGCCTTATTCTCCGCAATCGCGAATCCTCTCCCAATACACCCCCTGAACCCGTGTCCGAAACTCATAAATGCCAACCCATCGTCCGCACCCCCGTTATCGTTATTTTGTCCGTTGAGCCAACGGTCGGGGTTGAAGACTCGGGCGTCTTCTCCCCAGAAATCTCTGGCTTTGTTGGATGCCCAGGGTGAGATTCTTACCGCTGTACCTTTTTCAATGTGCAGGTTGCCGAGAGTATGTGACTCAGATGCAACACGCCCGATAATGGGGATAGGAGCGAAGACACGGAGAATTTCCTTGGATAGGGCTTCTAGATAGGGCAGTTTATCGAGGGTATCGGAATCGATTTCGATGCCAGAGGTGGGAGAGGGAAGGGCGGAGCGGATTTCAGTCCGGAGGCGAGATTGGATGTGAGAGTGGCGAGGCTGGGAGAGGAGGTAGATGCCCCATGTTACTGCTGTTGCTGACGTCTCATGGCCAGCACCAAGCAGTGTCTTGCTCTGAGCAACCAGCGCCTCAGTAGTAAAAACTCCGGATTTCATAGCTCCTCCGAAGATATCCCTGTGTTCCTCCCCCCCCCCTTCTTCTCGCCTATTTCCCTCTCCCTCTTTTGAATTAACATCTGAATCTAAGCACTAATCGCCTCCGGTCCCTCCTTCATCCTCTTCCCCGTCTCTAGCCCTAGCAACATTGCCACCTTCGGGCTTGTCAACATCGCAATAATGAAAAATAACTGCGTACTCTCATCTTTCACAAAAGCGCCGCGGTAGAGTTTGTTGATGGTGGAATCTGGATCGGAGAGGGAGTTGAAGTTTGAGCCAAAGCCGGCACGGCCAATGATGTCGAGGGAGATGCGACTGGAGTAGTCGTCGATGTTGGTGATTGTGGGACTAGTGGAGGAGGTGAGGATTTCGGCTTTGATGGAGGAGGCGACGAGCTCAGTGGCTTTGGACCAGAAGAACGGGCTGAGGGCTTTGATCGATTTGGCGGTGGAGGCTGAGAGGAGGTTTTTCCGTTGGACCTGAGACTGATATTAGCTTGTTGATCGCATAGTTTGGACATCCAGAATTTTCAGAACCCATCTGGAAGAGATTTGAAAATTCAATGAATGGGATGAGATGAGTTGAGACAAGAATTATTACGAGATTAGTCGAGATTGGATGAGAGACTAGCATAGAAACATTTGCAGCTTTGAATTGACCAAGAGAGGGAATAACTCGATCTTCTGGTTCAACAACGTAAATCTCATGGGACAATCCTCTAGCATGGCAAATTCTCTCTCACCTTATTTCTGCTTGTCGCAAATCCGACAAGACTGTAATCTTGAACTTAAAATCCCATTGGAGGAAAAGGGAATAGGGAAGAAAAAATTGATGTTGAAAAGTGCGGGAAGGAGGGCGTGGAGGTTAATGTGCTTTTCGGGAGCTCAAGTGAGCGCCAGACTGGGCGGTGGGTTGGAACTTGGCAGCAACCATGAGCCATTCGGTACTAACAGGACTCCGTGCTCCTATATTCATCGAAGGTCTTCTCTCAAAAGATCGAAGGCTTGTAGAGCTTCATAAGAATAGCCCTAAATCTTGACAAACTCCCAAACCTCTCCGCCACCTCCCCCATCCCCGAGCTTCGCCAGCACCTCACCCCCTCCCCGCTGCTGCCTCATTCCCACATGCCAAAGCCTCTCAAAATGCGACATAAGTAGCACGTAACCTCCCTCCGGCCTCAACCTCACGCAGAAGTTCTCCCAACCTTGTTGACGGTCTGCTGCGCAACGAACTTTCCCGTTGTCGTTATGACCTAGGAATCTTCCTGAGGATACATTTCGAAATCCTAACCAGCCTTTCGTTTCAACGCATACCCAGTGGATAGAGCCCCTCCCGCCCGGAGAGGCCAGTATGACCTCTCCGTCAAGGAGAGTGAGAACTTGGCCGGAGAGGGCGGAGCGGATTATAAAGGTAGAGCCGGGCCAGGGGACCGAGGAGTTGCTGAGCTTGGGGCCGGTCAGGGGATCGAAGTCATCGAGCACGTCAGCGACAGTTTCTGGAGGGGTATTTGCTGTGAAGCCTCCATAGACGGTGGAGTTATCGAGGTCGGGGATTGGAGAAGGGTCGACTTTGGAGAGGACCATGATGGCGAGGTATTGTAATGCAGGAGTTTCGTCCAAAGGCTCGGGTGAATGGATGGGTGGATGTGATGTACGTGAGACGAATATCTGAATTGGTTATTTGATATGGAGCCCTTGGCATCAAATGAATTCAGCGATGTCGTGACTCGTTTGGAATCGATCGAATCTCAAAGAGTTGTCAAAAAGGATCAAGAGGACAATTTATTGACGGCATAATCGATACAGTGGGACGGCCTTTACCTTGGTAGAGCAGATGCCTTTCTCTTAAGCCATAAGTTTCGTATTCGACGGTCTTCGAATCGCGGAAGGCTGCAGTTTGGCGGTTGCACGGCGGACAGTCGTGCAGTAAGAGAGTAAGTCCTGACCCTCCCCTCGTTTGCTAAACCCGAAGCTCACCGCACAGTCTGCGGCACAGCAAACAGCCTTACCACTCAGCCCTCTGCAAACCTCGCATTTTCCCTCTGATTGGCCCATCCCTCTCGCAGCTGAACTTCTGCTGACGCGGCGAAAGTCAGTGAAAGTGAGAAGTGAAGGTGAAAGTGATTCCTCGGTTTGACATCTCTCCGCTCCTTATCATCCCACCGTCGCCACTTCCAACCTCAGTATCAAGTTGCGAGTGCCTGGCTCAGGACCATACCTGTACATGTACAGTACTCGCCTCTGTTTCGTTACTATTTCTTGTGATACTTGAAGTTTGATTCCTTTTAGAGAGAGAAGAAGACAGGAAGAAAAGATGAGTCGCTCACGATACGAACCAGTAAGTGGTGCATTTCTTGCTGCCTAGAGCTCAACATCACCATGTCTCCAGTTCAATTATCACCACCACCACCACTACCACCACCACCAATCTCAACCCCCAATTCTCGTTTCAAACCCACCTCGAGCCCCATTCTCAAGCAGAACAAGTCTGACAGAAATGTACCCCCAGGTCTCCCAACGCGACGACACCATCTCCCTCGCCTCCATCGACCTAAACTCCACCCCATCCACCCACCCCGCCACCTCCTCCTACAACTACAACAGCGGCGTCCCCTCGTCGTACCCCTCGTCCATCCACGCTCCCTCCATAAACGCAACTTCCATCCCCTCCTCCCCTCCCCCCTCGTTCCACACCCATTCCTCCCCAGGAACACCCCGCCCAACCCCGAGTACTTCGACGGGCCATTCGCACAATGCGCCGAGCTACGCGGAGCTCTGGGGCGTAGCGCCCTCTACGGTGTCGGGAGAAACACTCGATACGAATCTGCATACGAGCAATGATGCGCTGGCGACGATTGCGGGGTTGAAGCAGCGCGTCGAGTGGCTCGAGGAGTCCATCGGTCGACTGCTCCTCGAAAAAGACGCTGCGGCAGCAGCAGCCGCGCAGAGGAACTCTACTTCCTCCGTCTCGGAACCCGCTTCCTCTACCTCTCCCAGCAGCAACCAAAATCAGCGCGATAACTGCTGCCTGATGTTTACGGATGCGTCACCGGATTTAGAGAGAGCAGTGGCGATGGGCAAGGGGACGAATTGTTGTGTGAGTTTTAGGAGGACCGATGAGGGGAGGATGGCGAAGAAACGTAGTGGGATGGTCTTGGCGTTCGTGTTGCTGTTTTCTATGACGATTATGGTTACGATTGTGATGACTAGTGGGAGGGAGAGGGGGTTGAGGCCGGATTTCGATGGATGATGGGAAGGGGAGGAAGAAAGAGAGGGAAAGGCCAAGCGGGATTGGGCAGAGGGTGTGGGATATAAGGCGTTGAGGGGATGACAGTCATTTGGGTATATGTGATGGATGGTAGGCGTTTTGATATCTTTGGTTTTGATTTAAGCTGGGATATGCTCAGCGATGGTAGGTAACTAATGTACGATATATGATCAGAGCGTAGGCCAGTGTACCTAGATGTTAGTGGGCCATAGCAAGGCGTGTGATAGCAATAATGCCGCAAATTCCCAGTCAAATCTTGAGCCAAAGCTGTCCCGCCATATGCAAGCCAATCCACGCGGACACTGGAGGCCATTATTCTTCATAGCATGCTCAAATCCTGGCTCACAACTTCAACATAAATTCGAACTCCAACTCACTTGACTTCTTAGGCTCCACCGCACCGGCACTAACAATTCTTTTCGTCCATCTGATTTCCTCCCAGTCTGTCTCCCTGATGTTCAGGATATGCAAAATCCGCCCGGTCTTTGAATCCCTTTTCAATCGCCCAACACATCTAACCATCGTCCCTTTCCCTGAATCAAGAATTAACTTGCTCTCTCTATCCATCAATGGCGTCAACTTGTAATTAGCAACGATCCCAGTACAGAAAGGCGGTCTGTCATGCCAAAGATCCTCGAACTGGAAATGCTGCTTCGCGAGTCCTGCACCAGTTTCCCGTGATGTGAACGAAACACCGGCAAACAGCTCGAAGAATACATCTTGTTTCATTGCTTCGCATCTTGCTCCCTCCCTGAACATCTCTCCAATACGGAAACATACTCGGAGGAATGTCTTCTCGGATAGACCAACGACTGGAGTGCGCTCTTGGGTAAGAATTGGGAACGATGGCCTCGCAAATCGGTCTAAGAGCTCGTACTCATGACTATCGTTGAATACATGCTCATGTGATGGTGAGGAAGATCGTGATGCAAGTGGGATAATGTTCGGGTGTTTCAGCACTCCACGTGGGAGTGATAATTGCTGCTGACGAGTCTTGCTGGTTATTACGATCATTGCAGAGTCATCCCTAGTCTCGACAGCTTCTTTGGTACGAATGAAGCTCCAGTCTTCCTCTTCATTGTCGCCTTCTCCTATGATGATTGGACCATCTGGGTTAGCCTGAATTACTTCGGTGACATTGCTTGGTGATGTCGGCTGGCCTGTATATTTAAGTGGAGAGAATTGAAGAGAATTGTCGTATAATTCCCCTGAAATATCCGAGTGACGGTGAACACGTGAGGGAGATTCGAACCTCTCGACAATACTAGCCTCTGGCTCTAAAAGCTTAAGGATTTCCACCTCATCATCTTCGTCCATTAGGAAATCCTCATCCAGCTCGGAGCTTAGAAGTTGGGGCGAATGTGACTTTGCGACGTCAAGATCTAGGTCTTGATCATATACCTGGAATTCGATATTGGTAGATTGGGCAAGTAGACTGCGTGTAATGCTGTGATGGGGCGGATTTACTTCAACGTGTAGCTGAGGAAGATTTTTCCCTTGGCCAAAGTCCAAGACTTCCGGGATATTTTTCTCTGGTGTGATATCGCCCGTTACAACAGCAAGAAGATCTTCGTCATCTAAACCCTCATCAAACTCGTAATTGTCCGCATCTACTGCAGTAAGTACTGGTACGACACTGGCAGCAATTGGCGCTTCTTCAGGTTCGTCCACCGGCTTACTTGATACCGTCTGACCTACTTTGGGCTGAGTGGGCGTTTCGAGGGGACTTAATTCTCCGAGCAGCTGAATAGACTCAACCGGATATCTCTCCAATTTCGTCGGGAGCCCTTGCTTGGCATCCACCAGGTTAATTAGGCCGCCCAATACTCTCGCCTCACTTGAAGTAGGCTCGAAGCAATTCGAGATACTTTGAGATATATTTGGAAGGCCGACCTCGGGAGCGCCCGTTTGCTGATGCTCTTGGTCCCCAGGCACCTGATGGAGGCCAGCAGGTGTCTGTGCAAAGGCACTGGTGTTACCCTCTGGCTCCAAGACTACCTGATTTGCCGCAATATTATCCGGTGGTAAGAAACTAGTGAGACCAGATCGACTGGCCGATACAAAATGTTCAGGCTCATTGTCGAAGAGAATACGGTGATCAGGAAAATGATTTTGACTGCAAAATTGATGGGCAGCGCCATTATTTACTGGTGAGCCACGCTGCAAGAAAATGTTTTGAGCTGGGTTTTGCTCCGACATCACAAGATCACTTGGGAAATCGCCATAGTCAGACGATGGATGATGTTGGCGGCTGGATTCAATGTGTGGTTGATTTAACTCGAGCCGAGGGGGCACCACCTGCGGATACTGTGAGGCGGGCTCCGTAGGTTGACCTGGTGAGGATTTGTAACGAAAAGCGGCTAGCTTGTCCATTGTCGTCTTTGCAATACTGCATTTGAAGGTATCTTCCGTAGTTCTGTGTCCGGAGTATGAATTGATGACTTGTGAAGAAGGTTCTTCGATCCCCTTCTCCCTCGAAGCATTCGGCTTAACGATTGTGAGCTTCTTGAAAGCCCCTGGCTTCTTGGTAATCTCCTGCGACTTGGTTCGCTTATCGATCCTCTTCCTGGAGTCAAGAGGTGCAGTCAATTGAGAGCTGGTTCTATTTGTAGATAAATCCCGAAACTCCTCTTTTTGGGTCTGCGAAGCTTCTTTCAGGTTTGACTTGGCAGACCTGGCCCGCTTCGCAGGCGCTATTTTCCTCTTCTTTGTAGGGTCAATGTCAAGTCCTTGGCCTTGGACATCCTCATCATCTGAGTATTGCCATACAACTCCTAAGGAGACGGCACGGCCCTTGAGCTGGGTGGACTTTCGTTTTGGAGCAGAAGCTTCGACAGAGAGTTCTCCTTTCTCGGTGGATAATGGAATGTGAGGAGGCGTCGATACTTGGAGACTCTCGTCATCGTCTTGCATATCGTAGACATCGCGTCTGGGATTCTCTGGGAAATGAAGAATTCTCTGAGGATTGATGAATAGAACGGGTGGTTGGTTGTGGCTTATCGGCATGAAAAAAGTTGCTACCTGCTCTGCGATATCGTAGGTTCTACAAGTCAAGATCCGCAATCTATACTCAATGAAATGACTTACGAGTTCGACGTCTCCTGGCTTCGCAACAACATCTCGTCCTCATCTACAGAATAGAAAGACATAATGAAAAATCACTGCAGCTTGTTGCACGCTTCCACGTCCCCGTAATGTAGATGATGTGATGTGAAAAAACTTACATAAAAGTAAAGGCAAGGTGAATGAGGCAATACAGAAACTTGTTTTCAAGTGAAGATGAATAGAGGGAGAAGTGCAGTGCGAGTTACGAGGCTGAAGCTCGGGTCGGCTCTTAATGATCCCTGCCGAGCTACTGTAGCGTGGATCAGCTATGTAAGGCATTGCAAGCATGGTCACATGTAGCATCATGCGAGCCTTCCTTATTTTGGCTATCTATTTTGGAAGTAGAACCTCGTTGCATTGTTTACCTCTCCATTAGTTTCCAGCTTTCTCTACTCACTTCTCGGTGTCAGGACTCACTTGTTACAACTTCACCCACGTCGCTATCGGCAGTGAATTACCCCTCCCCCGCCCCACCTTGTCGTCATCAGAGCTGAAAATCGCAGACGTCTGAACGTCGTTTGAATCAACACTATCTCGGGATCCTTTCGTCGAGAAGAAGTACGGTAATCCTGCCATCTTACCCCGTCTCTTGGCCCGCTGTCACTAGCAAACTATCCATAGAGTTCCACGGTACTGGTAACACCGGCGTACCCGGCACTGTGGGACCGGGAGCTTTCCGTAAGCTCAGGCTCCAGCTGTTGGCATATCGGAGTCACCGGGTTTGAGCTCTCTATCAGCATTTGGAGTTGCTCAAAGGAAGAGTGAATCAATATGTTTTCTTCGGTCAGTGCAATATCTAAAGTGTTCTTCAGCCATTCACTTCCCAAACTGGGCTGTCGCCTGGCTATCAGAATATGCCTACCAAACTAGGTCCCCTACTTTCCAGCTATGATTCCTTTCTTGCCTGTTATTCACCGACTATACTACCAAGATGAATATCCCGCTGTTCATAGGCTACTGTAACGATGTCAAGAGACAACGACAGCATGCCCAGGAGAGAAAAAGATGAAAGAGGGAATAGAACTAATCTCGCAAAATGTTATACAGAAGAAACCATATTCGGCAGTCACAGTTGCAATCGAAAATTTTACCAGCGAAAGTTACGAGGACGATGATGTAAGTGGCATTCCAGATCTAGTGGAGGCGATCAAGCTCCAGTCGACCGGTCCTGCAGAAGCAGCTCGAGCCATTCGCAAGAAGCTTAAGTATGGCAACGTCCACCGTCAAATTCGAGCTCTCGCAATTCTGGATGGCCTGATTCAAAATGCTGGTTCCAGATTCCAGCGTACATTTGCGGACGAGATGCTGTTGGAACGATTGAGAGTCTGTGGTACATCTGATCTCTCCGATCCCTTAGTAAAAGCCAAATGTAAGGAGCTATTCAGACAATGGGCAGTGGAATACAAGAACACTCGTGGCCTTGAGCAGATTTCTGGCCTTTACAAGGTAAGTGAACGACCCCTAGGCAGAACTCCGAGGCTCATAATTCTTTAGCAACTACCCCGCCACAAGCAAATCGTCACTCAAGACAAGTCCAAAGTTCTCCGAGAGACTGAACAAAACCCCTTTGAAGGCGACGAGGAAGAAGAGGAGGTTTCCCATTCACCTAAGAATGGTCAGGCGTCACACTCTCGAAACCAACAAAGCCTCACAATCAAGACTCCTCCTGGCGCCTCCCAAAACCCCGACGCAATGCATGATGCCTTGAGGCTAGAGAAAGAGCAAAAGGAAGCAGCAAAGAAGGCAAAGAAGGACAAGAAGGACAAGAAGAGTAAAAAGGGAGGTAAAGCCAAGCCTTTTAATCTGGAAGCCGAAAAAGCAGATATGAAGGGAAATATCGGCGAAGCTGGAGTTGCATCGATCAACCTGTTGAATGCCCTTAAACGCATTAACCGCGAGACCGAGCGAATCTCGGAGAACAAGGAAGCAGCGCACCAGTTCGAATACTGTAAATTGCTTCGTCGAAAGATTCTTCGATACGTGAGTTTGACTAATAAGTCTTGGATCATTGCTCATCTTGTACTTAGATCCAACATATCGAAAGCGAACAATGGCTCGGAGCACTCCTCCACGCCAACGATGAGCTAGTTCAAGCACTCATGACCTTTGAGCAACTTGACCGCTCTATCGATGCTGACTCCGACTCCGATGACGAGCTTGCCGCACAGCAACATGCGTACAAAAGTCTGCTCCCTTTCCCATCTCAATTTTCCCACTCTTCTTCTCTTCATTATTCTTCCCCCCCACTAACCACTACTTTAGTCATGGCTGAAAAGGGTAAGGAAAATGCCCACTCTCACTCTCCTGCCTCCTCGAGCTCTGCCGCCCACCAACTTGCAGGTCTATCTCTCAGTCCCAAAGCACCTAGCCCAGTGCAACGTCCTCCCCAACCCCCTCGCCCCCCGCGACCCACTCTAGCGCCTCCTCCTCCTCCAGCAGAAGAAAGTGAAGAAGAGTTTGAAGAAGAAGATGAGAATGACCCATTCGCCGATCGTAATGCTGTCACTACGCCTCACATTGAGAAGCCGGAGCCTAGATGGTGAGTCCTAACCGTAATCGGAATTTTCTTGAAGGGGACATGGGATTAATTACTAATATAATTATAGGAAGGAGATTTGAGCTCGGGATACTTCACTCAGGGCTCCAATTGTGCGGTACAGTTTTGGGCGGAACAAATGAGAATGATGAGAAGCATGACATGTATGGTGTCCCAGTTCTTGAGCGTGGAGATGGATTCTTTTCGTGGTTTTAGATTGCTTGAGCAACTGGCGGGAAAGCGCGTGCGTAGGTATTCATGAGAGTATGACTCTCGGAAAAATAAGGCGATAGGTTTATGAATAGAACTATTCTCTTTCTTACCCCCTCCTTCTGGTGCTTGGTGTGCAAGCTCTGTGGGGGCATATATGAGGAGATTCCTGGAGATAGTACTCTGAGAGGAGAGAAAATTTTGGGTTCTCCACTTTTCTATATCGGCAACAACTCATTCTGTCTCTTCCTTCCATTGGATCGGTAAGAAGTCAGACTCGGTTTGCCGATTACAGTTGTTTCACTCGTAATTTTGCTATCAATACCAAGATCGGTAGCACTTTAAGTATTGGTGCTACTGCGCAGCTCATTTTCATGATATCTCTGATTTGTATATTTCTTTAAGAGAAAGGAAAGACGCTGTTCTAGAAATATAGCACGTTCTATATCAGTCTAAGTCTGCGAGCGAAATCTAAGGGGCAGTGCTCTCATCGATGATCAGGCCGTTGATCCAAGTGGAAATTCTCTACAGTTGCTCGTGTTGTGCGGGTGATAATGACCCAGAAGTTTGGAATTTCGAGGCTACAGGTGCCAATAGAGGGGACAGCACGCACTATTAAGCAGGTAGTCCCTGTGCTTATTCATTTCCAGTCACTTAGGCTCATTAACAGTGGATTATTGCGCGATGACCAGACTGCGGGTCATCATCCCCTTATGTTCATTTTCGGCATGTGTTTCCACAGTTGACACCCCGTTCTTCGTATAAGTCAAATAAAGACTGTAAAGTATCAACCGCCATAGGCTGACCTGTGTGTTGCAATCTTCTGGAATAATTCCAACGTTATTAAGATGGAATGCAGGATTAGGATTGCATGATCCTAATGGCTTCTGCAACAACTGAACCTTCGAACGCTTGAGAGCCCATTTCACACGAAAAATCAACCCCATTGAAGGCTCAACAGAGTGTCCCTCACTTTGCTTTCGCAACCTCTCAACAATGCCTGCAATCTCTCCAGAAACTTCCTGGCACCGATTCAGAATCTCCTGAGCGTTTTCAATGGCGGTGAACCTGTAGGTTCCCGCTCCATCAAGAGTAGATCGCAATGGCTTCACAGTGGAGCAAGAAAGCGAGATCTCGATACCTCTCTGTCTGACTTTTTCCCCTGCTGAACCGAGTTCTGATGCGAATTCAAAGATTACGATAGGGAGCTTGGCTCCGGCTCCAGCTACTCCAAGTAGGCTTGCCATTTCTGCAATTTCTGCTATGGGGATGTTAGAAAAGAGTTAGGTGAGAGCTTTAGCTTAGCAGAGTAACGCAACGTCGTGAGGTTGCGCTATTGATCACCAGTCTCTAGAGTCAGAGTACGGCTACAAAATAGCCACCATACTCAGCCACCACTCTCCGTTTATATTCTCCTCAAGAAGCTTGTTAAGGCCGCGTGGTCTGCCACTAGACCGTAAAGCTAAGTAGAATTGTGTGTACAGCTGCTATTATAGTATTATGCAAATGCCGTCACACAAAGTATACCTTTAGAATACATTTAATTCTGTTATATTATTTTTAGACAAGAGTTATCCTAAAATATATACTTTAACTTTGAATACAATACCTTGAAGGTAAAGCATGTATAATACCGTAAGTATACTGTATAATACCTGGAATACTGCTAAAAACACTGTCTCTTTACCGCCAATGCCCTCAAGCAATGTAAAGTAAGATTACAAAGCCCGAGTAAACAGCTGGAATAGGTGGGTAAAGGATGATAGTACGAAAGATTTCTAAATAAAAAAGTAACAATATGTCTTGGCCGAGAATCATGTATCTATTCCGACCCTGAGCTATAAACATTCGATGTGTTCCTTAACCAAAAATAAAACCCAAATATTCTATGATTTCTATTCGCCCCTTTGCCAAAATTCAAAAACAAAATATTCCTGCGTCGCTCGTCTCCTACAACCCTGCCATTTTGCTACACCACTGCACCGAGTCGGCCAATGTTTTCAAGCAACTTGTGGTTCTAGGAATTTCATGCCCCGACCCATGATCGAATGTCCTTCTAGTTTTCTCGTCACAAAACTGCGCCAGCGTCACACCTGCTGGAAATCTCGGATCTCTGGAACCAAACACATGCACAGTCGGAATTGAGATCTTCATCTTCTTCGGGATCTTCGCAACGTCGATTCCAAATACCATTGAGCTCTTCGCCGCATTTAAACCCCCGTACGAATATCGATTATCCGGGTCGTCACCAGAGGCGAACTTTGCTCCCCAGCGATATTTACCGTCCCGCAAGATAGCCTCGGAAGAAGCTTGGCTCATAAGCGCAAGTTTGGAAGATTGGTCCCAGTCGTAAGCTTCTTGAGTCACTTCTATTCCGTGAGAAGCGAGCACGTCAAGGGGGATGCCGCCGCAGATGAAGATTGCGGCTTTGAAGGGGGGTGGGGCAAGTGGGTTTTTGGATTTATAGGCGAGGAGAAAAGAGCTGGCGAGGGAGCAACCTTGAGAGAAGCCCATGACTGCATCGTAGGGACCGTTTTCTAAAAAAGTATTGTTAATTCTGTCTGAAAAGGGCTAAGCGAACTTGGAGACAGAAAATAAAGGGGATTCGAATACCTTCTAAATAGTCTGCAAGCCACTGGTGCCCATCCTTTATGGAATCCAGTGTCATTTGCTCATATAGTTTATAATACGGAGGGGAATAAAATAGATCTATTCCCGCAGCAGGACCGTCTGGAAATGGCCCATCGATGAAGTCAAAGCTGTGCTTGTCTGCGACGAGTTTTCGGAACGCCTCTGCATAGTTGTCAGCTTGTCTTGCTTGAAATCATTAAAGATAGCAACATTATGAGACTTTAGGATATACCGGTCTGTGACTTGAATATATTAGCACTAGTGCCTCTCCCGTGAAGACATAAAAATCGCATATTCTCCAGCGGCCGAGTGATCCAAAAAAACAACTTCAGGACTCCAATTTTTTGCAAATTGGCAAATTTACTTTGAGAAACAGGAGGCAATCAATGACATAAACACCTCGGAGACTGTGAAAGGGTTTGTATTATTCTTCATCCATGTCCTCCCACTATCAGGGGCTGCTAAACATCCGGGTCGGGATCCGAACGTGTACCGAGTTAAGTTCTTGCAAACCCCGTTTCTCCTGACTGCTGAATCTTTATCCGCAAATGGAAATTCCCGTTCTTTTGTTACAGATACCGGTGAATTTCAACCCGAGTCTAGGCTGGGTGTCAGTGAGAGCCGATGGTTTTCAATATCCCTCTTTTTCAAGACATGACATTGATTTTGCATGTCCCCCCAATTTTCCAAGCGCCACTTAGCATAAGTTTCGGTATTATCTAATAACTACCTACACTAGGCAGTTTGTAGAATAGCATTTTTATCTCACATTACAAATTGTATGTCTTCAATTTCATGTACCATAGCTGATTCGAAATTAACCGCATTATTTACCTAACTGACCAGGAAGTCAAAAATACCCTCTTTATTATGTTAGGCGCCTTTAGCCACCTGAATTCGGGCGCTATTCTGGCTGGAGGACCGCTTCTAAGTGGGGCTTATTTTAAATATTTCAACTTCGTGGACCTGGATCCGCGGAATGCCCTCATTTCTGACTGACGACGATGAAACTTACAGTGGGACCTGATAGCGCCGGCGAGCTCGACTTACGCCAGCAAGACTACATGGCATTAGCCAATACAGGGCCTTACACCAAGTGCCGGTTGTGAAAGTGGGGGTAATACGCAAAATCATATCTTGAAAAAGGAGGATAATAAAATTCACTATTGGCCGTGAGTGAGGGCCTAAAGGTCAGGTTCAAACTAGCTCCCTGAACGACCAAAAACAGCAGCTCGGCACTAAAATTTATGAAGTAGTCTTCCACTGGTATTTAGATCTCGGCCTATTTCAAGCTGTCCCGTTTTTATTTTGCATCTAGTGGTGAATAGGATGGTAATCTTACATTGATTGAGGTTTCACTCGTCGGGGTTCATTAATATCATCATGATTAGAACGTGAAGCCATAGAGAAACAGCTGCGCTGGATAGGCTACACCGCCGGGCTCTCGAGACAGACACAGTGGTTCCAGTAGTATTACTTCTATATTACTTCCGGTATTTCAAGTCATAATGAATACCTCGGTAATTATGAAGACGTACTTTACAATACCATTTAGAAAAGGTATTTTTCAAGAGATACTATTACAATATAAACAATATTGCAGTAATATTGCCAGGATAAATATGTGCACGGGGAAAGGTCCGAACCAATAAAATGATAGTCAAAAAGCGGTAATATTTGGTAAAATAGTAACGCTATTTAGAGCAAGAAAATAGGCTATAAAAAGAGAAAATAGAGTAAAAGTAAAGTAAACTAGATATATAAAATTAAGTATTATTACGATATCATCAAAATAAAAGGCCGGGTTTAACCAATTATCTAAAGTATCGGTTTACAAAGTATACTTTTAAGATATCCCCTTATATCTACTTTTATTATAATACTGGGAGTATACAATACCGGTAATACTACTGGAAACATATAGTATGACTAAAAATTCATTACGAAGTTATGTTGTGCATACTGTTTAGTTCTTCTATGAAATGCCAAGCTACTTCTGAACGATAAATACTCATCAACCTAGAACACGTTTGACACCCATCCCCCACCCAGCACCAACTGCCTTATCATCACAAACGGAGAATAATTCAACAGGCTAACTGATTACTGACCACAGCCAGCCATCGTAACTTTTCTCGCCCACAGTCTGAAGTACAACCGAGTCAACACCAGACTCCTTACCGACATTACTCACCACTTGTCGGCTCGCCACAACATAAGGGTCGGTGTCACTAAAGTCCGCCAGCTGACCCTCACGCACTATGTTGTCGATACAAATGACCGAGTTCGGCTTGACCATGCCCTTTGAAATCTTGAAGTAGTTCCAATTGTTGTCCTTATCGGCATCAATGAAGACGAAGCCGAATTTTGGACGCTTCCCAGCCTTTACCTCTTCGCTCAGGCTCGTGAGAATTTCGATTCCCGTGCCGTGAATGACCTCGATACGGTCTGACAATCCCGCAAGCTGGATGTTCTTCCTTGCCACCTCAACATGCCTCCGTCTGTACTCAATTGTCGTCAAGTGCAGCTGTGGGTTTTCACTCGCCAGCCAAATGGCCGAGTAGCCGCCGAGAGTCCCGACCTCGAGCGAGTGTGTTACACCAGCCGTTCTGCAGTGAAGCGCGAGGAATTTCGCCTGTGCTGATGAGAGATTATAGTCTGGTAAGCCTCCAGCATCAGATGCTTTCAGCGTGTTCTCTAGTGCCTTAGTATTGGGTCGTGATACCGGGTGTAAGTGCTTGACTGTAAATGCGTCGACGGCGGTCCATTGGGGGTTGTGATTATAGGCGTTGCTGCTCCAATTTGGTCTAGTTGTGAGAGGACTCATGGCGGGCTTCTGGAAAAATGGTCTAGCAACAGAGTACATGTGAAACAAAAGACTGATGCCTAAAACAAATCTCAACATAGATTGGTGTTCCGGTCTCGGTGTAAGAAATGCAAGAAACCGCTGTGCTGACCAAATGGTGGGAATGCAGACTCAAATGATGTCCGAACTTTACCAGAAATGGAAGATAGTAGGAGTGGACAACAGCGGAACTTATATTCATTTTCGACGTGATACCCTGCGGCCTTACCGGATTTAATCGTCCGTATATCTCCGTACCTTAATCGTACATTCGATCAATACCGACTTATGGAGGGACTTTGTCACATATGTTAAGCTTTCCTCCCTGTCCAATGTAAATCTCTCTCAGCGGGGTGGGTTTACACCTGGTAATCAAGGCGTGAACAGGCATTATTTTTTATAATTATTTTTTATAGCTTCGTTATCACCACAGGTATTAGGCAGAATCTACCGTACCACTACCGTACTGTGTAGTAGCAGGGAGGAAAACTTAATCTATGTGCCTCACCGTGTACGAATGCAGCCAAGGCTCGCTGCCTGCTCTGTGTCCCCTGCAACTGTCGATCATTTTCTGCTTATCAGTTACCCTGGGAAAACAATGTCCGTTGGAGGCATGAAATCTCGGGTCGATCAGTTAGCTCGACAAGGGGAATTCAAAACTCGTATTGGAATTCGAAACTCGCTCTTGGCATATAGCAACTTCGTATTAGCGAATAGTGAATTCGCTTAATTATGACAGTAATAGGGGGCTTTGCCGCAAGCGAACAGTTTCATTGACCATGACCAACATGGAGCCAGATCAGAGTTGACCATTATTGACCCCACAAAGAGTGTGTTTCAATCTACTGAACCAAGATCCGAGTATGTTTGACTGATCATCTCCCAACATTTCAAGATCAGCCGCTCTACATACAACATGAAGTTATCCCTAGCAGCAAAATCAACGACTGTGCACATGCAAAGGTTGAGAAACGGTTCATTATTGCTAAAAGACAAATCTATGGATGCCATGCTCTCGCTGTATCTACCAATGATACTAATATTATTACATGGCAGTAGAACGCTGTGGGTCCACGAGGGCCAGACTAGGTGTCTGCTCAGCCGAGTGGAAAACCTTTACCCAGCGGACATGCAATAACGAAATTTTCTTTTAAAGATACCTACCAGTATCTCGAACGAAATCAGTTCGAATTAGAGAAACTGTTGCTCATCGCGATCTCGAGGCTGGCCTGCGTCTCCGTGAAAGAAACATACACAGTGCGTCAGTCTCCAATCGTTCACAACCGCTAAGAGTTCAGCTTCTTATCCATAGCGACTCTCCACTCAGGTCCCCGCTTTCTCAGTGCGTATATGGCTGCGTTGCCAGTCACCCATGCGAAGAGGCCGACCATGGTGCACATCCATCCTGTTCCCATAGAATTGATGAGAGGTTGAACAACGACGGAAGCCACACAGGAGAAGATGTTCCGCGTGAAGTTGTTGACTGCCACACCACTCGAGGCCTTCTTAGGCGTGAACTCGGTCACCATAGTGGTGACAGCGCCGAACAGGAGCATACAACTGAGGCCAAAGAAAACAAGGGCCACGCAGGGTACAATCCAGTGAAGTTCCTTGTCAACGGACCAACCATACCAGATCAAAGATGCTGGATATACTGTCGCCGCAATCCAAATGTTTTCCCTCATTCGGTCTTCGGGTAGGTATATCGGCTTCCCGTCTGCGTCGAAGCGGCCTGCCTTCCGTGCCTCACGTTGCATGATGTAGTCAATCCACCGACCACCCAACACCGATGATATCGCGTAGCCAATGGTTGGTGGAATATACATCAGTCCCACCTCAAGGACAGTGAAGTTGTATGGCGAAACGCCGAAGTTGGACTGAATCGATACATTTACTACGAAGATCGCACCAAAAGCGATGGCCGCTGAGTAAACGACGACGAGCACAGGCGGATAGCGAAGTAATCCCAGGACCTTGATCGGATTGATCGCGTGCTTAGCCACGAGCTGGGGCGTGCATGACCTCTTGCCTCCCTCTGAGCTGAGTTCGGGGTTAAGGGGTTTGAGCTGGGTCAGCGTCTCTGGGAGGCAGAAGATAATCAAGATGAACATGGCACCGCCAAATATCGTAAGGAACCATAATGTACTTCGCCAGCCAAAGGCCTGTGTGAGCGCTCCTCCAATAACGGGAGTGATTCCAGGACCACAAAGAGGTCCTAAGGAGAATATACCAATGGCACGACCTCGTTCTTTTGGTTCCCATATGTCTGCGACGGTTCCAGCACCAACGGCTTGCACTGAGGCTGCTGCACCTCCACTGAGTACCCGGAAAATGATGAGCATGGTGATGTTGACACTCAGGGCGCTGCAGACTGAGAAAACCACGAAAAGTGAAAAAGACATCATATAGATGGTTCGTCGCCCCAATATCTCGGAATACGCGGACCTGCACGATAAGTAAATATATGTGTAGCAAAGAACACGTCGGGGCTGACTTACCACCACAGGGGTGTAAAGGACATGGAGAGCATGTAAAAGGCCAGCGTCAGGTTTGTAATGGTTTCTGTGGTATGCAAGTCGATGGATACCTCGTGGAGAGCAGCTGCCAGTCTGATTAGTCCGAGTTTCGGGGCCCAGGATTTCTGGTTGAGCTACTTACGATAGAAGATCGAGGAGCCGGTGGAAGACGTGATAGCGGCAAAAGCGACAATGCACGTCATTAACCATTTAGTTGCTCTGCTGTATTCGCGCGGGTTTTTGATTTCGGGAATGATCGTGAGATTGCCAAAGAGTCCTCGGCGCTGAGATCTGGGGATCACCTCCGACTGCCGGGAAAATTCTGAAGTTGCGGGCGGAGCTGGACCTGAGGAAGTTGACATGGCGTGAATGCCGCTGGAATCAGCTTGCTTCTCTTGAACTTCATCTGACTTCTGAGAGCCTGTCGGAATTTGGCTTTGTTGCTCCTCAGACTTGGGAGTGGTGGCCCCCTCCGCATCTGGCGTCTTTTCGGACATCGCGCACGCGCTTGTAGTTTTTTGAGGTTGGGGTTGGGGTTGAGGTTGATGAGAGGCGGAGAAAAGTATGGTTCCAAATTAGATGGATGTTGGCGTCGCAGAGGTGGACGTGGAGTGATTTTCTGATCTATAGATCGGAAGCTCAAGATGTGTCACGGTGTGGTGGGACAAGCGATTTAAAAAGGGAAGGAGCAAACCTAGAAACGGGATGCTACGACCGCAATGCTATACTGTTCGGGTTGCCGTAGAAACCTCCAATGGGATCAAGTTCAATTGGCCAATAGATCGGAGGCTGGAGGCTTCGAGGTGTCAATCGAGGACGAAGTATATCGCGTCAGCCTTGGCGGGAATAAAGGAGTTAAGCGGTGTTTAATCGCTTCCCAGCCAATGAGATACAACTTTTGATCCCCGAACCAACATTTATCTGTTACAATAGCCAGAGGGCAGTTGATTAAATTGTGCATATTGCAGCAGTCCCATGTCTTCCCGAGACAGGACTTGCGAATGGCGCGAGCAGCCTTCCCGAACTAATATACAAAAAACTAGGCTTGCTTGGCTGATCAGCGATGAACTCATGGCATTTCACGCATGCCTCCGGTGCAAGGATAAAAATCAATTACGAGGCAACTGATGCTGTCCAGATCCGAGGGCCAGATGCGTGCTAGGTTTGGTTGGACAGCACCGAAGAACCTGCATCAATGGGTATGGAGGTACTGTACAGTACAGTCACAAGCCCGGCGGGTTCTATAACGGGTTATCATTGTAACATACTGATGCGCAGGTCGGCACCGAATCTGGCATTGGGAAAGGTGAGTGAACTGTGCTGTCCGAATGACGAAACCTATCCGTATTGAAATATAAGAGACTTGGCCAACCAAATCACCAGCGATGCCTCGTAACTGATGATATACTTGAGACATCTCTAATCCAGCCCTGTTGTGGAAATTTCTCGCCAAACGGTCAAGATGGACGACATACTTGCGATATGCCAAGCCCACAACATCACTGCACTTGCTGGGATATTCAGCTTCACGGCACTCGTCATAGCATGGCTGCGTCGTGATCGTAGGCTTGATTCTATGCCAGGCCCTCGAGGATATCCGCTGATAGGCATTGGCTACCAACTTCCTGCAAAGGCGCCTGCTGTTTTCCGCAAGTGGGCAGCGGAATATGGCGATGTCTTCAAGATTCGCGTTGGCTGGTATGACTGGGTGGTCATCAACAGCCCAGAGGCAATACGGGAGATTCTAGAGAAGCAGGCTATCAACACATCCTCCAAAGCGCCTTCACCGCTGGGTCACGATATTGTCACAGCTGGAAAGCGGATGCCAACGATGCCATATGGACCGCTCTGGCGTGCTCAACGGTCAGTAGTGCGCCAGATCACTACAGTTCCGATGACAGCAACATTCGTTCCGAGTCAAGAGTTCGAGACGAAACAGTTACTCTTCGACCTGGCTTGCGACAACGAGAACCAGCGTAACTTCTACCAACATATGCGCCGTTACGCTTTCAGCATCATTTTGACAAATACATTCGGCACACGCGTCAAGACCTTGGATCACCCGGATGCACAAAACGCAATGAGAAGCCAGGCAGTTCTCCGTGCAACATCGCGGCCCGGTGCATTCCTCGTCGACGAATTGCCACCACTCGCGATGCTTCCGGACTGGCTACAACCAGGTCGGAAAGTTGCCATTGAGGCTGCAAAGAAAGTTAAAGATATCAAAATGGGGCTTTGGGGACGGTTGGCGAAGCAGGTTGATTCCGGCAAGGCGACACACTGCTTTGCAAGAGAGATTTATGACAATAAGGAGTCGTGGTATGCTCAAGGGCTCACAGACGAGGACTTGGCTTGGGTTGCTGGTGGGCTCATCGAAGCAGGCTTTGAGACAACAGCGGCCACGCTGAACAGTCTTGTACTTCAGCTTGCCGGAAATCAGCGTGTGCAGGGCGAAGCACAGAAAGAGCTTATGCGCGTTGTTGGAGCCGACCGCCTTCCGACGTATGCGGATCTACGCAATCTCCCTTATGTTCGTGCCTGTGTCAAAGAAATGCTTCGCATGAACCCGATCCTCGCGCCAGGTATCCGCCACTACGCCGATGCAGACATCGTATACAAAGGCCAGGTAATCCCCAAGGGTACGGTGCTACTTGCCAACACTGCATTCTTGCACTACGATCCTCAACGCTTCGAATCCCCATTCGAGTTCAAGCCTGAACGTTATCTCGGCCACAACCTTTACAGCTCCGAGTACGCTGCCATGAGTGACCCGTACAAGCGTGACCATTTCACATTCAGCACAGCCAGAAGGACATGTCCGGGTGCACGTCTGGCTGAAAACTCACTCGACATTGCGCTCGCCGGTATTCTGTGGGCTTTTGAGGTTCGACCGCCACTTGTCGGTGGCGTCGAGGCGGAGATGGACTTGAGTAGTAATGCGTACGCGGACGAAGGGTTCACAATACCCAAGCCCTTCGCTGCGAGATTCATCCCAAGAGGAGAGAAAAGACTGAAAATGGTCAAGGATCAATGGGAGAGAGCGGTGAAAGAAGGCTATGAGTTAAGAGGAATACCGGTTGATATTGATGGTATGACTCAGTACTGAAGGAAAAGAGTCGTTGAGGAACGCGAAGTATAAAGTGAAAATATTTTTCAGGCAGGAGAGGTCAAATATCACGGGCTTCTATTTCTGAAAGATCTGGTCAATTTAATCAGACTTGTTGCATCCCGGGCTACAACCACCTCTCCTGTATATAACCTTATTTATTTCCCTCTCTTGCTCATTATCGCATTATATACATACATTTAGATATATACACCAGCTTTCTTAGACTGCAGCATGTAGCAAAAGTACAAGATTTACATCTACCTATTTAATTCTTTAACCTTTAATCAAGCCCGTTAATTACTATGTCTTTCAAAAAAAAAAAAGACTTAATGGTAACCAAAGAATATAATACTAAGCAAGGTTAGGGCCTTGGCAGCAGTTCCAGTATATTCAAGTGTTTATTTCTATGTCTATTTCTATTGCCAGTTCGAATCTATCCCTTCTTAATCTATATCATCATCTCCATTTCCATTTCCATCTAAGTATTAAGCTCCATCAGTTTGAAGCGCATCATATTAGCTATCCTTGAGTGTTCACCCTTTAACCATGCATTTACACTTTGATACAGGCTATCTACGCTGCCGGGAGGAGACTCATCAGTAAGACACTGGCCGGTCCAGTTACAGGAAGTAAACTGATCTATCAGAGACCCGACTCTCCTCATTTCACCCGACAACAACTGGAGCTTCATAGCGGCCTGTACACGTAAATCGTCGACACTGAACGTCCCAATAGCTATCTTTGCCGGCTCTAAATCAAGCCCGGAACACTGGGCGAGTGATGGAGTGCTGTTGGCACTACCTGTGCTCAATCCGTTCGAAGTAGCTGCCGTGCATGATGACCACGAGGCAGGGCCGCTCCCGCTACCGAATCCGTGTAGGGAAACCGAGCTTGATCTCGGAGAGGTCCTCGTCGATGACATGTGCTGGGATGCTGTTTCCGGCGTGATGTCCCCAGGACTCCATATGCCGCTCTTGAACGCTTGACGATACCAAATCAGGATCTGGAAGAGGATGGATGCATAGAGCAATGCAATTTGTGGCGATTTGGTGTGGGAGCAGTTTAGGAGGCGGCCAAAGCGCTCACTTGCCTTTCGGTTTAGATGAAGCAGATAATCGAAATGAACTCCAGCTGGACCAGTGTTCGACGAGTTTAAGGATGTTTCCGATAAGGATGATGATGATGATGATGGGGGAACCGGGTAGCTATTGTTGATATTTGCGAAGGACAAGCTTCCCAAGATATCGTATGCTTCTCGAGGACAGTCGTGTCCGTCGATACTTGCTGGTGGTATTATGGAACTGCTACGGCGAGAACAACCATCAGCTTGGGACTGATGTGCGGTGCCATTTGGTAAGTAGCCTCCGAAGTCAGACGAATCTTGTTGGGACATCGGTCTGAATTGTAGGTTTGTCGGTAATTGATTGTCGTTAGGATGGTCTGTAATAGCCAGTCCACTGAAATCGAGAGCGCTGAAACTCGGCACAGACGGTGCAGATAAATCAGTGTACCAACCATCCAAAGCGTCCAGGCCCATCATGAGATCGTTGGTATCCTTATCCGCCACATCCCAGGGCGAAAAAGACAGATCCGTAGCGGAACTGGAGAACGGTCCGAGATCTAGAGCGACACCACCATTACCAGTGCCCGGGTTATCGTTGGTGCCTACGCCAGCGCCCGTCTTTCCAACCGCTTGTTCCGTTGCCGTTTGCGCTGGGCGAAGTCGATCTCGAGATGGCTTTCCCATCTTCTTTGATATACCATATACGCAAGGCATCTCATATGAGATACAGCGCCCGCACTCAGGCTGGCCCCGGTCACATTTCAGCTTGGCAGCACCACAAGTATCGCAACTGGAGCGTAGCTTTGGCTGCCTTGGCGTTCTTGGCTTGTCGCGAGGCATGACTGAGTCGACGAATGAATGAATGGGTGAATGGATGAATGAATGGATGAATGATTCTATCCAGGGGCCGTGAATTGGTGAGTTCAGAAGGAGGAGCACGAATGAATGATTT